>JAKVIS010001035.1:0-42971 GCA_033119425.1 Bufotes viridis
ACATCCTGTATTATGCTCCAGAGCTGCACTCACTATTCTGCTGGTGCAGTCACTGTGTACATACATTACATTACTTATCCTGTGTTATACTCCAGAGCTGCACTCACTATTCTGCTGGTGCAGTCACTGTGTACATACATACATTACTTATCCTGTACTGATCCTGAGTTATATCCTGTATTATACTCCAGAGCTGCACTCACTATTCTGCTGGTGCAGTCACTGTGTACATACATTACTTATCCTGTACTGATCCTGAGTTACATCCTGTATTATACTCCAGAGCTGCACTCACTGTTCTGCTGGTGGAGTCACTGTGTACATACATTACTTATCCTGTACTGATCCTGAGTTACTTTCAATCCTCAAGAGCTGCACTCAATATTCGTTCTTGTAGTTATAATGGCTGTGCCCCTTTTATACTTTATGCTGATACATTTTGGAAGAACCCATTAGGGGATCAGATCGTTATCACCTGTCAATGTTTTTCAGCTGCTTGTTGATATTATTCTGACACTTCCCAGAAAGAAGCGGCAGCAGCAGGCGGTAAATCTCAGTGGATGCTGCTCGGCGGCAGCTGGCAGGGAGGCTGATTTTTCAGGCAGCTGATAGGAGATGAGAAGACCCTAATGGCTCCGGTCTTCATCGCCCTCCCTGTGCTGCCCCCTCCATCTTCTCCTCCTTCCCCCCGTCTCGCTCGCTCATGGAGTGCAGCAGTTGTGTCCTCCGCTGCATTGTACATATATGTGGAAGTCGGCAAAATCCAACATATGGTGACCGGTGAACATCCATGAATGCCCATCGCATTTCATGCCTGAAGAGGCAGCACACACCCCATCCTTCATATCCTGGGAGGATTTTTCTCCTGTGCTCAGTGTCGCCTCCTACTGACTAGTGTATTTTTTACAAACTGTGGGTTAGGGGAAGTGACAACTGCTTTCAGCATCCGGTCCTCCAGTTCCCCAGATACTCTAAGCCCCTGAGATTTGCCCCTGATATCAGAAATTCAAGCTATCGTCATGGCCGCCGCCGGGGTTAGACTTCTCCTTTAAGGACATAGCAAGACATAGAGACTATGCAGCCCGCATTATTGCAACTACAACTCCAATCATGTCCACAACTATAGAGCTGTAGGCTCCACGAATCCGTTTGTTAAGGCCGACTGTGTTCCTCATACTATTATATCTTTTTCACCAGGAGCCAAGATGCCCGGGCTGATGAACCGATTCACGGGTGCCCCCCTGCCCCTCACGTCGGCTGAGATAAGCTCCTGCGTCAGCGGCTACGCCCTGGGGATGACCGCCTCACTCACCTACAGCAACCCGGAGGCTCAGCCTGTGGAAGGTAAGTCTCCTTGTAGCAATGATGACCTGATGTCCTGCACTGCTGAGGACGTGGTGGCCATCACAGAGTGAGGGGGCCTAGAGCAAAAGCCAGAGACGAAAATTATATTGCCATATAGTGCTGAGATAATAAATGGCACGGCCATATGAAACCAAGAAGATACTGCCATGTATACTGCTATATTCACATAATATTGCCTTATGGTGCACAGATAATATGCACTGTCCAAATAGTATTCCATTAAATAAAAGAGCATAAGTAATACTGTCAGATAGTACCAAGATAATGCTGCCATATAAAGGCCACTATCCATATAATATCACCGTGTAGTGCTCAAATAATATGCACAATCCAAATAATACTCCATTAAAAAGCCTAAATAATATTGCCATGATAATGCTGCCCTCCATAGGCCACTATCCACATAACATTGCCATATAGTGCACAAATAATAGTGCATTATTCCATTAATACTTCATTATACTGTATATAAGCCACTAGCCACATAATACTGCTATGTAGTACCCAAATAAAATGCACTATCGTAATAATAACTAAAGAGCCCGAATAATACTGCAATATATAGGCCGCTAGCCACCTAATATTACTATATAGTGCACAAATAATATGCACTATCCAAGTAAAACTTTATTAAAGAACCTTAATAATACTGTCATATATGTCACTAGCCACATAATATTGTCATCTAGTACCCAAATAAAATGTACAATCCTAATAATACGCCATAGAAAAGCCTGAATCATACTGCTATATAGTGCCCAGATAATGCTGCCCAATGTAGGCCACTATCCACATATTATTGCCATATAGCGCCCAAATAATATGCACCATCCAAATGATACTCCACAGGATATGCTATATCTGTCTGATACATCTGGGACCCCTGCCCATCTCTAGAATGGGGGTTACCCAACCGCGTCCCGCTGGCCACCACATCTAGAACTGTGAGAGGCGCCTGGAATTACGGAAACGGTGTGGCTCAGTGAGGCGGAACGGGGAGGATGTGGGTTCCAGAGGTGAGTTCCTGTGGATACACCATAAATGTCTGAGATGAGAATACCCCTTTAAGACTGGCGCTCCAGTGTTAGTATTGATCTAACGCGTTTCTGGGGCGTTACATTGCCACGTGCGACGTCAGCGGACACCATGAGATGCAACGCCCCGCCATCTGGGGAACAAATAGTCATCCTGAGCACTTACCCTCTGGACAATCCGTTAGATATACTAATATACATAAATCACACTGCACGCGAGCAGCCACCGCAACGTCGTCACCAGCAAGTGTCCGAAACCCAGGAGACCTTTTATTTATTTTATGTCAGGGAAAGCTGGGTGACAACCAATACGGGCCCCATGACAGCTATACGGCATGTCTGAGATGCCCCTGCCCCCCTCCCCCCGTATACAGATCGCTATATTCTGTACACACAGATCGGCCCCGGCGCGTCTATTATAAATTCCACCGCCATAGCAGAGCGGATCAGTGTCGGCTCTCCGCTCAGCAATAAAATGCTTGATATTGGAGCAGGAGTCACAAGGTCAGACCGTGATGGATCCGGCGAGTCCTCCGGGAGGAAGAGAAATTCTCATATCCATCTAGCGCAGCGCAATCCCTCCTGACCGTAAGTTGTCCATTATATCACCCCGGCCACTCTATCAAAGAGCACGCCCCCTAAAATAAAAATCCAAAGATTAAATAACATATAAAGCGGCAGAGTTATATTCTACTTTGTTCTGCTCTGACCATGTGTCAGTCTTCACTACAGTTCTGGCACTCTATTCCTGTACCAAGCAGCTCAAGAATGAATAGGACTGTAGGTGATTCACATTGAGGTAAGTGCTACTGTAGATGCATGCTATAAACTAAACCTCCTGCCTCTATAGCAATACTATACCTCTTAGGCCGATGTAAAATAAAGCAGAAACATATACATGGGTAAAACAGGCTACGGCGCTCCTACAGGTGGGAGGGGGTATTACACCAGGTAAGTGTACATGCTTGTGGGTGTGTCCTTGTGTCTCAGTGACTGTGGCTCATTCCCCCGCAGCCCTCTTCGTATTCCCGCTCAATGAGCACACGGTGGTGGTCGGCTTCGAGGCCGTTATCTGCAGACGTATCGTCACCGTCCAGATTAAAGACAAGGCCAAAATGGACGAATCCTACTACGACTACTGCAGCATGTCCAGCGGAAGAATGCCCGACGGGAACGGTGAGAGAGGCGGCATCCCCTGATGGACAGTGACCATGTATCTAAGCCTAGCTTGTGATACTGTCTGATGAGCTGTGTATCTAATCCTGTCATTTGGGACACTGTCTGCTGAGCCTTTGTATCTAACCCTGGGTTCACATCTGAGCGTTTCTAAGACGCGCGTTTTTGTCGCGCGTATTACAGCGCGTTTTTACAAATAGGAAACGCGCGTCATACGCGCGTTCGTGACTCTGGAGATCAATTGAAAAAGACATATCTACACTTAAACGCGCGTTGAAGTCTATGGGTGCAAACGCGCGACAAAACGCCCCAAAGAAGCTCAAGAACTTCTTTGAGCGTAGGGCGTTTTACAGCGCGTTCAAACGCGCTGCAAAATGCTCAGGTGAGAACCATGTCCATAGGGAAACATGAGTTTTCTCCTGTTGAGCGTTTTACAGCGCGTTCAAACGCGCTGTAAAACGCGCAAGTGTGAACTGAGGGTTTGGCCCCTTGCACACGACAGTATTTTGCGGACCGTATACTGTCAGTTTTTTCAGTTCAGTATACTGACAGTATACTGAACCATTCACTTCAATGGGTCTGCAAAAAATACTGAAGTGTCTCCGTATGCCTTCCGTTTCCGTTTTTTCTGTTCCGTTTAGGGTCCATTCACACGTCCGTTGTTTAGTTCCGCATCTGATCCCGATTTTTCGGAATAGTTGCGAACAGAATTCGGACCCATTGATTTTCAATGGGTCTATAAAATATGCGGACAGCACAAAGTGTGCTGTCCGCATAATTTTCTCAGTACATAGTGTCCGTCAAAAAATAAAACTTTATTGGAATAGGAAAATGTATTCTTCTATCCGTTTTTTTTTGCGGATCCGCAAAAAACGGATGACAAACGGAAAGAATTCTTGGAAAATAGGATCCGCAAAAAACGGACGTGTGAATGGACCCTTAAATATAGACCATGTCCTATTCTTGTCCGCAAATCACGTTCAGTGGCTCCATTCAAGTCAATGGGTCCGCAAAAAAAATGGAAAGCATACTGAAGTGCATCCGTATGTCTTCCGTATCCGTTCCGTTTTTTGCGGAACCATCTATTGAAAATTTTAAGACCAGCCCATTTTTTTCTATTACTGTATACTGTATATGCCAAACGGAAAAACGGAACGGAACAACGGAACCAAAACGGAAACAAAAAACGGAACCACGGATCCGTTATAAACGGACAGCAAAACACTGAAAAAAAATACGTTTGTGTGCAAGAGGCCTTAGGGCCCTTTCACACCTGCGTTCTTCTTTTCCGGCATAGAGATCCGTCGTCGGGTCTCTATGCCGGAAGAATCCTGATCAGGATCATCCCCATGCATTCTGAATGGAGAGAAATCCGTTCAGGATGCATCAGGATGACTTCAGTTCAGGACCGGAACGTTTTTTGGACGCAGCAAATACCGCAGCATGCTGCGCTTTTTGTTCCGTCCAAAAATCCGGAACACTTGCCGCAAGGCCGGATCCGGAATTAATGCCCATTGAAAGGCATTAATCCGGATCCGACCTTAAGCTAAACGTCGTTTCGGCGCATTGCCGGATCCGACATTTAGCTTTTTCTGACTGGTTACCATGGCAGCCAGGACGCTAAAGTCCTGGTTACCATGGTAAAATGTAGCAGGGAGCGGGAAGCGGCATACTTACATTCCGTGCGGCTCCGGGACGCTCAGGATGACGTCAGGGCGCCCCAGTGCATGGATCACGTGATCGCATGGATCACGTGATCCATGCGCATGGAGCGCTCTGACGTCATTCAGGAGCGCCCGGGAGCCGCACGGAATGTAGTATGCCGCTCCCCGCTCCCGCTCTACTATGGCAACCAGGACGCTAGTAGCATCCTGGCTGCCATAGTAACCTGAAAGCAATTCGAAGACTGATCAGGATCCTGATCAGTCTTCTAATGCTTCAGGTGACTTGCGTTCTGACGGATCCAGCGGGATGGAAGTGCCTGCCGGATCCTCAGAACGCAAGTGTGAAAGGACCCTAAGTCTGTCAAGTGTGATACACTCTACTGAGCTGTGTATCTAAGGCTACATGCACACGACCGTATTTTGTTTCGTGTCCGTTCCGGGTTTTTTCCGGATAGAATGCGGACCCGTTCATTTCAATGGGTCCGCAAAAATGCTGACAGCACACCGTGTACTATCCCCATCAGTATGTCCGTTCCGTAGCTCCGCAAAAGAATAGAGCGTGTCCTATTCTTGTCCGTTTTAGGATAGGCATTATTACAATTGATCCGCAAAAAAAATGGATGCCATACGAACGCCATTCGTACCGCAAAACACATACGTTCGTGTGCTTGTAGCCTAATCCTGTCATTTGTGATACTGTCTGCTTAGCTGTGTATCTAAGTCTATTGTGTAGTACTGTCTGCTGAGCTGCTGTATCCAAGCTTTTTAAGTGTGATACTGACTGCTGAGCTGTGCATCTATCCCATCATATGTAATACTGTCTTCTGAGCTGCTGTATCTAATCCTATCCTGTGTGATACTGTCTGCTGAGCTGCTGTATCTATTCCCATAATGTGTGATACTGTCTTCTGAGCAGTGTATCTAATCCTATCATGTGCGATACTGTCTGCTGAGCTGATGTATCTAAGGTCTATCATGTGTGATACTGTCTGCTGAGCTGATGTATCTAATCCCATCACGTGTGATACTCTCTGCTGAGCTGATGTATCTAATCCTATCATGTGTGATACTGTCTGCTGAGCTGTGTATCTAAGCCTATCATGTGTGATACTGTCTGCTGAGCTGTGTATCTAATCCCATCATGTGTGATATTGTCTGCTGAGCTGTGTATCTAATCCTATCATGTGTGATATTGTCTGCTGAGCTGCTGTATCTAATCCTATCATGTGTGATACTGTCTGCTGAGCTGTTGTATATCTAATCCTATCATGTGTGATACTGTCTGCTGAGTTGTATATCTAATCCTATCATGTGAGATACGGTCTGCTGAGCTGTGTATCTAATCCCATCATGTGTGATATTGTCTGCTGAGTTGTATATCTAATCCTATCATGTGTGATACTGTCTGCTGAGCTGATGTATCTAATCCCATCATCTGTGATACTGTCTTCTGAGCTGTGTATCTAATCCTATCATGTGTGATACTGTCTGCTGAGCTGATGTATCTAATCCCATCATCTGTGATACTGTCTGCTGAGCTGTGTATCTAATCCTATCATGTGTGATACTGTCTGCTGAGCTGCTGTATCTAATCATATCATGTGTGATACTGTCTGCTGAGCCGCTGTATCTAATCCCATAATGTGTGATACTGTCTGCTGAGCCGCTGTATCTAATCCCATAATGTGTGATACTGTCTGCTGAGCCGCTGTATCTAATCCCATAATGTGTGATACTGTCTGCTGAGCGGCTGTATCTAATCCTATCATGTGTGATACTGTCTGCTAAGCTGTGTATCACATGATATCACACAACCAATCAAGATGCAGGAACGTGTACCTTTGAAGCCGCCCACACACCTTAGCGGACGCTTCCGTTTGGGTGCTGCATCATACACATGCATACTCGGTTTGGCTGAGAGTGCAAGTAATAAAGTGCGGGCAGACTCTTGGTGGCTTCTGTCTTCTTTCAGAAATTCTGGGTAATTTTTGGATTGTGGTTGAGATTCCCAGCCCATCAGAAGTCGGGCTGAAGGAATGCTGCGGGTGCAGTGCCCTTCTGTGACCTGCAGGTGGCACTGCTGAGTATATAAGAACATACTGGCCTAGGAGAAGGCTGGGACGCGGCTGGTGCACCGTTATCTACGTGCCGCTTCTCCTCTCAGCCGTATTATCCCAGCGTTAGATGTGCAGTCATTATATGCAGGTCTCGCTGCTGCCGCAGGTCCCGGGTCATTAGATGGAGTGCTCGGATTTCTGGTCACCAAGCGACACAGCGGGGGGATGTAAGTCCCTCTCCCCGGCCGCAGGGCGTTCGTGCTGATGAAACCATTAGCGCGGCCGTGTGCCCGAGCCGCCAGGAAATCGTCAGGTCCATAGAAGATAATTAGGGTCAGAGACTAAATCGTTTGCGTCTGAAAAGCGAGAACATGGCGGAGCTGAGATACCGCGGAGAAGAAGAGCCGCCGATGTGTATAATGATTGCTTATATTAAATGCAGGGAAAATGCTTGTCCTCCATCTCATTCCTGTGTGTATCACACATGATAGGATTAGATACGCAGCTCAGCAGACAGTATCACATATGATAGGATTAGATACGCAGCTCAGCAGACAGTATCACATAGGATAGGATTAGATACGCAGCTCAGCAGACAGTATCACACATAATAGGCTTAGATACAGCAGCTCAGCAGACAGTATCACACCTGACAGGATTTGATACAGCAGCTCAGCAGACAGTATCACACATGATAGGATTAGATACGCAGCTCAGCAGACAGTATCACACATGATAGGATTAGATACATAGCTCAGCAGACAGTATCACACATGATAGGATTAGATACGCAGCTCAGCAGACAGTATCACACATGATAGGATTAGATACACAGCTCAGCAGACAGTATCACACAGGATGGGATTAGATACAGCAGACAGTATCACACATGATAGAATTAGATATGCTGCTCAGCAGACAGTATCACACATGATAGGATTAGATACAGCAGCTCAGCAGACAGTATTACACATGATAGGATTAGATACAGCAGCTCAGCAGACAGTATCACACATGATAGGATTAGATACGCAGCTCAGCAGACAGTATCACACATGATAGGATTAGATACAGCAGCTCAGCAGACAGTATCACACATGATAGGATTAAATACGCAGCTCAGCAGACAGTATCACACATGATAGGATTAGATACGCAGCTCAGCAGACAGTATCACACATGATTGGATTAGATACGCAGCTCAGCAGACAGTATCACACATGATAGGATTAGATACAGCAGCTCAGCAGACAGTATCACACATGATAGGATTAGAAACAGCGGCTCAGCAGACAGTATCACACATGATAGAATAAGATACACAGCTCAGCAGACAGTATCACACATGATAGAATTAGATACATAGCTCAGCAGACAGTATCACACATGATAGGATTAGATACAGCAGCTCAGCAGACAGTATCACACATGATAGGATTAGATACACAGCTCAGCAGACAGTATCACACATGATAGGATTAGATATGCAGCTCAGCAGACAGTATCACACATGATAGGATTAGATACAGCAGCTTAGCAGACAGTATCACACATGATAGAATTAGATACATAGCTCAGCAGACAGTATCACACATGATAGGATTAGATACATAGCTCAGCAGACAGTATCACACATTATAGAATTAGATACATAGCTCAGCAGACAGTATCACACATGATAGGATTAGATACATAGCTCAGCAGACAGTATCACACATGATAGGATTAGATACATAGCTCAGCAGACAGTATCACACATGATAGGATTAGATACACAGCTCAGCAGACAGTATCACACATAAAATAATTTGATACTGCTGCTCAGCAAACAGCATGACACACAAGATTAGAGTATCACACATAAAATGCTTAGATACAGAGACTTAGTACACAGTATTACAGATTATAGGCTTGGGAACAATGCGCTCATCAGTTTCACACATAATAATAGGCTTAGATACTGAGGCTCAGCATAGTATCACACGTGATGGGATTAGATACAGATTTTAGTAGTAAATTGGTACCTTTCTATGAGGTCACTCTCCTCAGCTGCTAACTCTGAAAGAACAAGTGTTGCTAAATATTAGGAAATTACATTGCTGACATGGGGAGGTTCACGTTTGAGGTATGGGACTCATACAGCCAGCAGGTGGCACTGTTACCCAGATTGTTGGGTTTTCCTTTGTGACGAACAGTCTTGGACCTGACATCTAGTGGTAAGTGTGAGTACTACACTTAGAAAATTAAATCAGTAACAATCATTTTGACACATATCATTTCCATATGATAGTTATGAATGTTTCTTTTTCCATGACATGCATTGTTCTCATTACACAGGAAGGATTCTTCTCGATGAAGATTTAGAAAGAATTATTTTTGTGGCCAACCTTGGAACAGTGCCGGCCCAGGAAAGTGTGTCCGTGCTTATCAGTACATCCTCTGAGCTCCCAACACTTTCCAGTGGGGCCGTCCGAGTCCTCGTGCCACCAGTTTGTGTCCCTCGAGTGTCACACACCTCCACGGACAGCACCTTATCCTCTGTCACTCCCCTGAGACTGTAAGAATTATCTGCCTTTTTATTTTATTGAATTGAAGCACTGTCTGAGCCACAGGTAGAGAGAGACGGAGGCACAGGTAGAGAGAGACTGAGGCACAGGTAGAGAGAAACTGAGGCACAGGTAGAGAGAGACTGAGGCACAGGTAGAGAGAGACTGAGGCACAGGTAGAGAGAGACGGAGGCACAGGTAGAGAGAGACGGAGGCACAGGTAGAGAGAGACGAGGCACAGGTAGAGAGAGACGGAGGCACAGGTAGAGAGAGACTGAGGCACAGGTAGAGAGAGACTGAGCCATAGTTAGAGAGAGACTGAGCCATAGTTAGAGAGAGATAGGGCACAGGTAGAGAGAGACTGAGGCACAGGTAGAGAGAGACGGAGGCACAGGTAAAAAGAGACTGAACCACAGTTACAGAGAGTCTGAACCACAAGTAGAAAGAGATTGAGCCACAGGTAGATAGAGATAGAGCTACAACTAGAGAGACAGCTACAGGTGGAAAGAGACAAAACCACAGGTAGAAAAGCTGAGGCACAGTTAGAGAGAAACAGAGTCACAGGTAGAGAGAGACTGAGGCACAGGTAGAGAGAGACTGAGACAAAGGTAGTGAGAGACTGAGGCACAGGTAGAGAGAGACGGAGGCACAGGTAGAGAGAGACTGAGGCACAGGTAGAGAGAGACTGAGGCACAGGGAGAGAGACTGAGGCACAGGTAGAGAGAGACTGAGGCACAGGTAGAGAGAGACTGAAGGCAACAGGTAGGAGACGAGGCACAGGTAGAGAGAGACAGAGGCAGGTAGAGAGAGACTGGAGGCACAGGTAGAGAGAGACTGAGGCACAGGTAGAGAGAGACTGAGGCACAGGTAGAGAGAGACTGAGGCACAGGTAGAAAGAGACTGAGGCACAGGTAGAGAGGAGACGGTAGAGAGCAGACAGGTAGAGAGAGACTGAGGCACAGGTAGAGAGAGACGGAGACACAGGTAAAGAGAGACGGAACCACAGTTAGAGAGAGTCTGAACCACAAGTAGATAGAGATTGAGCCACAGGTAGATAGAGATAGAGCTACAACTAGAGAGACAGCTACAGGTGGAAAGAGACAGAACCACAGGTAGAGAAAAGCTGAGGCACAGTTAGAGAGAAACAGAGTCACAGGTAGAGAGACTGAGCCACGGATAGAGAGAGACTAAGGCACCGATAGAGACTGAGCCATAGTTAGAAAGAGATTGAGACACAGGTAGAGAAAGACTGAGCCATAGTTGGAGAGAGACAGGGCACAGGTAGAGAGAGACAGAGGCACTGGTAGAGAGAGACTGAGGCACAGGTAGACCAATAGTTACACTGAAAACCCATCTCGGTGTCCTTCTCACTTGCTGTCATTGTGTCCTCATAGAAGAGAGGCTGGATTGTGCGGTGGCACCAAAAAGCTCTGCCTGGCGACCTTACTGGAAACAGAGGCTGTCAATGCCACAGAGTACGAACTGACTTTCCACCTGGAGATCCGGGCACCCTACCTGTTAGCAGGTAAGTGCCAAATGAAGGCGGCACAGGGACATTCATATGAGGGGCAAAGGGTTTATTTTTAGGACTCAGATAAGTGAAGCCGATGAGTTAGGAGGTAACGCCGACCCTTCCTACTAAATCCGTCTACATCACAGGAAGGACAATAGTTATAGGGATTATATAGATACGTGAAATTTCAGTTTGGGAAAGTGAAGCCTATGTTATAGATAGAGCAACTGGTAGAGAGAGGCTAAGACAGAGGCATAGCTGGGCCCGGTGGAGCATATACTGATTGCCAGAGGTGCCAACAAGCCATTCTGCATCGACCATGATATTTAGTGCAATGAGCTGAGTCTTTGCCCATGTGAAGGAAAATCAAGCTACAACTGTGGACTAAGCCTCAGATAGACCGAGCCGTAGGTAGACTTAAAGGGGAGGTCCACCTTTACAGTGCCTCAATGTACCCATCATTGCAAATATTCCTAATCTGTGTGCACAGCTCCTATGCAGGCCAGGGCGTCTCCATGGTTGATTATACAATGCAAAGCTTGAGTAGTGTGATCCTGAACATGGGCGTAGCTATAGGGGGTGCAGAGGTAGCAGTCGCTACCCGGCCCAGGAGCCTGAGGGGGCCCAAAGACCCTTGTGCCGCATAAGAAGACACACAAAGCACTGAGGGAAGGGGGGCCCAAGCTGACCTCTTGCACCAGGGCCCATAAGCTGTTAGCTACGCCCCTGAGAAGTTCTTGTTAATCCACTCCTAAGGCCCAATCGTCTTGCTCAAGACATGGACATGAATGCAAAACCAGACTACACATGATATGTTTGTAGTCTGTAACCATGGAGATACATAGCTCTGCATATGACCTCAAACAGTAGATTTTTTAACCAAGACTGTTGGCACAGCTGCTTCATTTACAATGTAGGGATGCAGAAATGGTTGCAAAAGTATATGCGCCCTTCAAGCCAGTACCCTAGTCAGTGTTTAGCAAACAATTCAATAAGCCAAAGATGCATAAATCAGACTGGACAGTGAGAAGGAAGCGACCACAGGTGGTGACCTGGTGTAATGTGGACCACACCTCCTCGTTTCAGGTGTGGAGAGTCCCACCCATGAGATCCGAGCTGACGCCGATCCCTCGGCTCCTTCTGCCAAGAGCATCATGATCACACTGGCCAACAAGCACACGTATGACCGTCCGGTGGAGATCCTCATCCACCCCAGCGGTAAGGAGCTCCTGGATGCTACAGTCAGAGAAGGAATGGATGTGTGAGGAGAAAAGGGGACCTCATGAGGAACTATCAACATCTCAGTGCTTCGTGGATGGAGCAGATGGTTCATTAGATGACTCACTGATGACATAAATTGATTAATCATAGTCTCAGTGGCCACATTGTCACCAGATCGCGTTACAATGTGTCACTAGATCTATGAAGGGCTGATGGCACTGTACTTTCACTACGCATTTTTGGCCTTTGTTTCATGTATATGCTGGAAACAACTTTTTTCTTGCAAATAGTGTATTTTTACAACATTACCTTTTTTTAGGTATTTTATTGCAAGCTTGGCGTTTATAAGAATGTATCCCCCCCCTGATGTCACTTCCTCTGTGGTTATCTTGCATTGGAAAACCACTGTGTTAACCAACTAGCTTGACTTAGGGTAAATCCTAAGTCACCCTTTACTTCAACCCCTATACAGGGATCTGGACTTCACTGCAGGGGAACCACCAGGCTGCTACATCTTGGAGTAGTCTGGTGTGGTTGATGGCTGACCCATGGGGGTCAGAGACACCGGTGCAAAGCACTAAGGCAAACTCTTAGGCCCCTTTCACACGGGCGTGATTTCCGCGCGGGTGCAATGCGTGAGGACGACGCATTGCACCCGCACTGAATCCGGACCCATTCATTTCTATGGGGCTGTGCACATGAGCGGTGATTTTCACGCATCACTTCTGCATTGCGTGAAAATCGCAGCATGCTCTATATTGTGCGTTTTTCACGCAACGCAGGCCCCATAGAAGTGAATGGGGCTGCGGGAAAATCGCAAGCATCCGCAATCAAGTGCGGATGCAGTGCAATTTTCCTGCAAGGTTTCTAAAAGACGGGACCCGATCTTTATTATTTTCCCTTATAACATGGTTATAAGGGGAAATAATAGCATTCTTAATAAAGAATGCTTAGTAAAATGTGGATTAAGGGGTTAAAAATGAAAAAATTAACTCACCTTATCCACTTGATTGCGTAGTTGCCGATCTCTTCTTCAAGCATTAGCTGCCGTCTAAAGGACCTGTAATGACATCACATCACATGGTCCAATCACATGGTCCATCACCATGGGGATGGACCATGTGATGAGCTCAGTGACCTCATCACAGGTCCTTTAGCATACAGCTAATGAATGAAGAAGAGAGAAGAGATCGGCAACTACGCGATCAAGTGGATAAGGTGAGTTAATTTTTTAATTTTTAACCCCTCCATCCACATTTTACTAAGCATTCTGTATTGAGAATGCTATTTTTTCCCTTATAACCATGTTATAAGGGAAAATAATAAAATCTACAGAATACTCAACCCGAAACTGGACTTCAGTGATGAAGTCCGGGTTTGGGTATGGGTACCAAACATGGCGATTTTTCCCACGCGTGTGCCAAATGCATTAAAACACTTTGCACTCGTCCAGAAAAATCACGCATTTTTTCGCAACGCACCCGCCTCTTATCCGGGCGTCAAACGGGACGCCCGTGTGAAAGTGGCCTTAGTCAGAAACAGGTGAGGTCAGGGCAGGCAGAGTACTTGCAAATCTGCTAAACTAATCCAAGATCAGGGCAGACGGAAAAGGGTCGGTACGGTAAACAGACACAGGTCAGGCAGCGAAGGCTCAGATCGGTTAACAAGCAGAAGTTGGTACATGCAGGCGAACAGAATAGCACACCCTTGTGGGGAACTAGCAAACTAGACTACCTAACTGCTCAGACACCCTCCCCTACAGTAAGATGCCTTACCCTGTGATGGCTGGAGAAGACTAGGGTGTGTGGGCACTGGCCCCTTAAGAGCCAGAGAGAGTGCGAGCGTGCACCCTAAGGACAGACCTGAGAGATCTGATGGGAAAACGTAAGGCGCAGCCTGCAGCAGGAAGAGACTTGTGAGATGCCGCCGGTTGGACCCTTTGCTGGTGGCTAGAGAATGGCAGATAATCACATCAATCAAACGAGTCAGAAATATTAGACTTGGCCATTTATTTATTGAAGAAAATGATCCAATATCTCTGTGAGTGGCAAAATTATGCATTAGGATTAGCAGATAATGTGAAGGTGAAATTAGAGTGTTTCCAATCAATGGAAGGACAATAGGCTGTGAGGGGGCAAACATGTTCGTGGGAGCTAATCATGGCATGAACAAAGGAAATTTCTGAGGACCTCAGAAGAAGAGTTGATGATGCTCATCAGGCTGGAAAAGGTTACAAAACCATCTCTAAAGAGTTTGGACTCCACCAAACCACAGTCAGACAGACTGGAGCACATTGATCAAGCTCGACTGTTTTTGGCCATAACATTAGACTAGCATGTTTCCATTCATCTCTCTTTCTTCTGTCTAGAATGTATTAAAAGTCGCACAGCCGTTGATGAATTAGACTCGGCATATTGTTATCAGTCTGACCTCTGGTGGTTGTTTATCAGTTAGACTGATTCATATTCACTTAGACTGGTCTAATCTATTTGCGCATGAAAAAAGGCGCATCTTTGCAGCGGAAAAGCCCACGCCTGCCGTAAATTGCGACTTTTAATGCAAAAAGAATTGCACTTCACCACTGAAAACAGATGAAGACAAGTACACCAGCCCTAGAGTCTAGTAGAAATTAGACGGTTTTTGAAACAAATTCAGGTGCAGAAAAGACTCTCCTACATAAATGGGTCAGAAAAAAAGGTGCAAAAGTTAGAAAACTTTTGAATTAGCCTGAAAAATTCAAATCGGCGAACAAGGCGCAAAACGATCCAAAATAGGCGCAATTTCAGTGGTAAATGCAACTAAAAAAGACTAAAAACAGGCGCAAACACTTTAGTAAATGTGCCCCATTGTGTAAAAATGCAGGAGATCAAAGACCATTATTATGGAGAGCTCACACCACCACCATTTTTCTGTTCATCTGATAACGAAAAAAATGGATCCTGTAAAAATTCGGATCTTGTGCATCAGTTATGCACACTTTGCATCCGTTCGAGTTATTTCTGTTGAGAGATCCGTTTTTTGATGAAAAAAAAAGTCCTGTGTGCGTTATTTTTTTTCCGTATTAAAAAAAACAGATCTCAGATGGATGCCAAATGTGCATAACTGATGCAGAGGAAGCTTTTTTTTTTTTTTTTTTTTTACAGGATCCGTATTTTTTTCTCTTCTTCTGATGGATCAGAAGAACGGAAAAATAACGTTGGTGTGAGCTCTTCCTTACCCTTACTAGGAGTGGCCGGCCACCATCAGGAGGACACTGACCATAATGGTGTGCATGGCAGGACTGCGAGGAGAAAGTTGCTGCTCTCCAAAAAGAACATTGCTGCCCGTCTGCAGCTTGCTGAAGATTGCCTGGACAATCCAGAAGACTACTGGAACAGTGTTCTGTGGATGGATGAGAGCAGGAAAGAACTTTTTGGTTTAGATGAGAAGCATTTTGTTTGGAGAAAGGAGAACACTGCATTCCAGCATACTCATCCCTTCTGTGAGACATGGCGGTGCTGGTGTCATGGTTTGGGTCTGTTCTGCTGCACCTGGGTCAGGACGACTTGCCACCATTGATGGAACAATGAATTCTGAATTATCCCAGCAAGTTGTAAAGGAAAATGTCAGGACATCTGTCTGTGAGCTGAATCTCAAGAGAACACGGGTCATGCAGGAAGACAACGACCCTAAGCAGACAAGTCCTTCTACTAAAGAACGGTTAAGGCCTCTTTCACACTGGCGCTTTTTCTTTCCGTCCTAGAGTTCCGTCCTCGGGGCTCTAGGACGGAAAGATACTGATCAGGATTATCCCAATGCATCCTGAATGGAGAGAAATCCGTTCAGGATGCATCAGGATGTCTTCCGTTCAGGATGTGAACGTTTTTTGGACGTTGACAAAACCGTAGCATGCTGCGGATTTGTCTCCGTCCAAAAATCCGGATAACATGCCGTAACGCCGGATCCGGAATTAATGCCCATTGAAGTGCATTAATCCTGATCCGGCTTTAAGCTAAGCGTCGTTTTTGTGAATGGTTACCATGGCAGCCAGGACGCTAAAGTCCCGGCTGCCATAGTAAAGTGTAGTGGGGAGCGGGGGAGCAGTATACTTACAGTCCGTGCGGCTCTCGAGTCCCGGGCGCTCCACAATGACGTCAGAGCGCCCATGAGCATGGATCACATGATCGCATGGATCACGTGATCCATGCGCGTGGGCGCTCTGACGCCATTGTGGAGCGCCCCGGGAGCCGCACGGACTGTAAGTATCTGCTTCCCCGCTCCCCACTACTTACTATGGCAACCAGGACTTTAGTAGCGTCCTGGCTGCCATAGTAACACTGAAAGCTGATCAGTCTTCAAATGCTTTCAGTTGTCTTGCCCTGTGACGGATCTGGCGGGCATTTCCGGCGACGGAAGTGCACGCTGGATCCTCACAACACAAGTGTGAAAGAGGCCTAAAGGGGTGTTCCCATCTCTATGATCACTGTTAAGGCCCCTTTCACACTGGCGTTTTTGTTTTCCGGCATAGAGATCCGTCCTCGGCGCTCTATGCCGGAAAAAACCTGATCAGGATCATCCCCATGCATTCTGAATGGAGAGAAATCCGTTCAGGATGCATCAGGATGTCTTCAGTTCAGGACCGGAACGTTTTTTTGACGCAGCAAATACCGCAGCATGCTGCGCTTTTTGTTCCGTCCAAAAATCCGGAACACTTGCCGCAAGGCCGGATCCGGAATTAATGCCCATTGAAAGGCATTAATCCGGCCTTAAGCTAAACGCCGCTTCGGCGCATCGCCGGATCCGACGCTTAGCTTTTTCTCACTGGTTACCATGGCAGCCAGGACGCTAAAGTCCTGGTTGCCATGGTAAATGTAGTGGGGAGCGGGGAGCAGTATACTTACCATCCGTGCGGCTCCCGGGCGCTCCAGAGTGACGCCAGGGCGCCCTACACGCATGGATCACGTGATCCATGCGCATGGGGCGCTCTGACGTCATTCTGGAGCGCCCCAGGAGCGGCACGGACGGTAAGTATACTGCTCCCCCGCTCCCCACTACTACTATGGCAACCAGGACTTTAATAGCGTCCTGGCTGCCATAGTAACCTGAAAGCATTTCGAAGACTGATCAGGATCCTGATCAGTCTTCTAATGCTTCAGGCGACTTGTGTTCTGACGGATCCGGCAGGATGGAAGTGCCTGCCGGATCCTCAGAACGCAAGTGTGAAAGGACCCTAAATCTGTTATTTTTCTAAATATATTTAATTAACCAATTCCCACCCATTACAAGAAAATTAAGCTATACTTACCTGATTGTTGTCTTCCGCCTCCCCTGGTTACGGCCACCGCTCTTCTCTGGAATCCCAGTGGCCGCGCTTGCGCAGAAGACTTCTCTTTTCTCCCGGCCGGGCCGTGCGCTGGACTGAACGCGCACGCTGCCGCGCATGCGCTATTGTGACTTCTTCCTGGCCAGTCCAGCGCGCCCGGCCGGGAGAAGACTTCAATCAAGATGAAGCCCGCCCCCTGCCAAAACCAGGAAGCAGGTAAGTATGAACCCGCGTGATGGGAATACCCCTTTAAATACGACTAAAGTGAAAGCTTTGGAATGGCCGAGTCCAAGTCCTGAAGTTAATCCAATAGAAATGTTGTGGAAGGAGCTGAACTGAGCAGTTGATGGGAGGAAACCACCAACATAGCAGAGCTGAGGCGGTTTTGTATGGAGGAATGGGCTAAAATTCCTCCAAGCCGATGTGCAGGACTAATCAGCGGTTACCAGAAATATTTAGTGGCAGTTATTGCTGCACATGGGGGTCGCACCAGATACTGGAAGCAAAGGGTCACATACTTTTAACCCTCACAGTCTCATGTGATATTGGATCATTTTCCTTAATAAATAAATGGCCGAGTCTAATATTTTTGACCCATTTGTTTGATTTGATTATCTTTATCTAGTTTTAGGACTTTAGGAATCTGATGTAAAAATCTGGAAAATTCCTAAGGGTTCACAACCTTTCAAGCATCACTGTAACATCTGGAGGTGGCGTTTATTATTTAAAAAAAAAATGCACAAAAAAGGCACGTAAAAATAAACTGTAAAATCGACAAAAACGGCAGAAAAAAGGGTAAAATTATTCTTATGGGAAAATGCTAGAAAAAATGCCATACCCAGAGCAAAAAAGACTATTGACCCCTAAATGCCACAATTGTATGTAGACTGACAACCAAAAAATTGAAAAATTAGAAGAAAATAAAACTGGCAAAAAATGCTATAAACTGTCACACCTGGTCCTGTCAATCAAAAGGCGCGGCAGTTGCGGAGAGAGCAGAGCCTCTAGGTGTAATGGTAACGCCCCTGTTGCTCCTAGAGGCTCATTTGCATATATGCAAATATATAAAACACTATTTTTCTCAGCAATGCGGGCACATATGAACATGGGACCAACACAGACGCCTTCAGCTGCCAAGCGCAATGTAACAGGTCAGCCAGTGTCATAGGGACAAAACTGCTGACAGATGCCCTTTAAAGCCTATGGGAAAAAAATTAGTTTTTACTACTTTTTCCTGGATTTCTGTAAAAAACGCATTTGATTTTTATAGAGGCGTTTAACCACTTGACGTTGCAGGACGAGTAAGCTGGTGCGAACAGGAGCCAGGCAATGGCTGCAATACGCAGTCGCAGACCCGTTCTAATGGCGCTGATTTCTTGCCGTTTAACCCTTTGAATGCTGCAATCAATGGCGATCACAGCATTTTGGCTCATGCACACTAGGGTGTGTGGCCCCATAATGCACGTGTACTAGCCTAGTGCACACCAAGTAAATGGGTCCGCGATCCGCGATATACGTTCCGCACCGCAAAAAAATAAAAATACAATACGTTCTATTTTTATGCAGTGCGGAGGCATGGACCGAAATCCTACGGAAGCCCTTTATAGTGCTTCCATGGGCTTCTGATCCTTGCCTCAGCTCCGTATCTTGCGGATACGGAGTACACCCGGGTGGTGCCCGTATGTTGCGGACCTGCTGTTTGCTGTATGGCCGCGTGAATGAGCCCTTTAAAGTCAGGGTCCAAGGGGAAGGGTGTACGTGTGTGAACTAGGCCTGGTAATGATGAAAAGCAAACATCATCCTCTCTGTATTTCCATCCCGCTACATCCTCGGTTGTATGGACAGAGCCTCATCTGCCGCACATTCTCATGGAGGAAGGCGATATGAGCCCCTACGAATATGAACAGTTCTTAAGAGGAAAGAGCGACTTCATCCGAGGGACCAAGAAAGACCCAAGCCCAGAGAAAAAGGTGAGAGTGGATCGTAGGTGGTCACAGACCCCCACCCATATGAGACCAGATTAGGACTGCTCCAGGAACTATCTTGACGAGTTATGGGGAAACTCCGGCTGTTCGCGGTTTTATAGGACTTAGGCCTCATGCACACGAACGTGTGCACCCCATGCCCGTATTGCGGGCCGCAAAGTGCGGCCCGCAATGCTTGGGCACCGGTCGTGGGGCAGCAGCAGCGGATCGCGGACCCATTCACTTGAACGGGTCCGCGATCTGCCCGTTCCGCAAAAAGATAGGACATGTTCTATCTTTTTGCGGGACGGAAGTACGGAACGGAACCCCGCGGAAGCACTCCGTAGTGTTCCATTCCGTCATTCCATTCCGCACCGTTCCGCATCTCCGGATTTGCAGACCCATTGAAATGAATGGGTCCGCATCCGTGATGCGGAATGGCCACGAAATGGTGCCCGTGTATTGCGGATCCGCAAATGCGGTCCGCAATACGGGCACGGGGTGCACACGTTCGTGTGCATGAGGCCTTATAACGTAGAATGATTTTGCATACACTTTGCTTTGCTTATCGTGAACCGATTGTCAGATGCGTTCCGCCTCATGCTCCATTCTCATCCAAGGCTGCGTTCAAACTTTTCCTTGGAAGATGGGAGACCTGGCGCCGTGCGCCATCAGCATTTTCAGTGCAGCTCTGGATGTGACTGCAGTATAAGGCCTCATGCACACGAACGTATTTGGTTTTCGTGTCCGTTCCGTTTTTTTTTTGCAAATAGGATGCAGACCCATTCATTTCAATGGGGCCGCAAAAAATGCGGACAGCACACCATGTGCTGTCCGTATCAGTATGTCCGTTCTGTAGCTCCGCAAAAAAAATAAAGCATGTCCTATTTTTTCTAGTTCGCGGACAAGTATAGGCATTATTACAATGGATCTGCAAAAATAACGGATCCGCAAAAAGAAACGGATGACGTCCGTATGGCATCCGTTTTTTTTGCGGATCCGCAATTTACTGATTGCAAAACACATACGGTCGTGTGCATGAGGCCTAAGACACAAGGAGGCTAAAGATCTTTGCAAGAAAAATAAAGCATTCACTTCTAAGGCCTCATGCACACGACCATATGTATTTTAAAGTCCGCAAATTGCGGATCCGCAATAAAAACGGATGACATATGGATGCGGATAGTACACGGTGTGTTGTCAGCATTTTTTGTGGACCCATTGAAATGAATGGGACCGCATCCTATCCGCAAAAAAAACCAGAACGGACATGAAAACAAAATACATTCGTGTGCATGTAGCCTAAGGCCTCATGCACACGACCGTATGTGTTTTGCGGTCCGCAAACCCCGGAACGGCAAAACACGGAAGCTGCTCCGCGTTCCGTTCCATCCATCCAAAATATGCGGCTCGGATGCGGACCAAAATAACGGCCATGTGCATGAGGCCTAAGCGAAATGATGCAATTTTAATTAAAAAAAAATCCTGGCTTTAGTTTTGTTATATGCTTGTTGTCAGTGAATGGAAACATTCTCTTTTACATTGAAAGGTTGAAAACCAGCTGAAGCTGCTGTTCGTTGCAACGTGTCAGTGCGAATAAGTGCCTTCGGCTGTCAGGGCATGCTGGGAGTTGTGGTTTTGTAACAGCTGCAGAGCCACAAGTTGGGAAACATTGATTTACGCTGATACATTGTCACAAACCCTCAGCTGTGTGAGCAGCCATTGGCTGCCGGGGCATGCTGGGAGTTGTGGTTTTGTAACAGCTGCAGCGCCACATGCCGGCGAGTGTTGATCTACACTGATACATTGTCACAAACCCTCAGCTGAGTGAGCTTCTCAGCCTCTGAATGTAAAGAGAAATGATTCCAGTCACCGACAGCAAGCAGCACATTTCATTACACAGTGAGCGGATGAGCCGTAAGTGACTTGTCTATGATGAGACTTCAGTGTCAGTGATGAGAAGAGCAGAGCCGGGCACTAATTGTATCTCTGGGGGTGATTACTTTTCACGCCTCTCAGCCCGTTTTCCTCCTTATTGATAGACGGAGATAATCCGCAAGCGCCTCATTAAGGACATCTGTCACAACCCGGTGGTGATGCTGAACTTCTGTCCGGACCTGCAGTCTGCGCACACCGACCTCAGCAAGACCCAAGGGGAATTCATCTTCCTCATCGACCGCAGCGGAAGTATGAGCGGCGTCAACATCACCAGAGTGCGGGTAATGTGGGGTACACCGCCCCTGAGAGGAATATTACTAATCACAACTGTCCTCTAAATCAACTGGGTTGTCACAGCCCCGCCCCCTGTTACTGACATCACTGATATAATATAATATAATTACATTGTGATCAGACATGAGATCCTCACACCTTATACTACAGGAGCAGCTATTCATCTATTACTGCTGACAACCAGCCTCTATATCATGTCTGAGAGGTTGTCACAGCCCCGCCCCCTGTTACTGACATCACTGATATAATATAATTACATTGTGATCAGACATGAGATCCTCACACCTTATACTACAGGAGCAGCTATTCATCTATTACTGCTGATAACCAGCCTGTATATCATGTCTGAGAGGTTGTCACAGCCCCGCCCCCTGTTACTGACATCACTGATATAATATAATATAATTACATTGTGATCAGACATGAGATCCTCACACCTTATACTACAGGAGCAGCTATTCATCTATTACTGCTGACAACCAGCCTGTATATCATGTCTGAGAGGTTGTCACAGCCCCGCCCCTGTTACTGACATCACTGATATAATATAATATAATTACATTGTGATCAGACATGAGATCCTCACACCTTATACTACAGGAGCAGCTATTCATCTATTACTGCTGACAACCAGCCTGTATATCATGTCTGAGAGGTTGTCACAGCCCCGCCCCTGTTACTGACATCACTGATATAATATAATTACATTGTGATCAGACATGAGATCCTCACACCTTATACTACAGGAGCAGCTATTCATCTATTACTGCTGACAACCAGCCTGTATATCATGTCTGAGAGGTTGTCACAGCCCCGCCCCTGTTACTGACATCACTGTATATAATATAATTACATTGTGATCAGACATGAGATCCTCACACCTTATACTACAGGAGCAGCTATTCATCTATTACTGCTGACAACCTGCCTGTATATCATGTCTGAGAGGTTGTCACAGCCCCGCCCCTGTTACTGACATCACTGATATAATATAATATAATTACATTGTGATCAGACATGGATCCTGACATCTTATACTACACGGAGCAGCTATTCAGTATTATTGCATGCTGATCAGACCAGCCTCTATTATGTCTGAGTAGGTTGTCCAGCTCCGCCCGTTACTGCTGACATCACTGCTGCTGACAACCAGCCTGTATATCATGTCTGAGAGGTTGTCACAGCCCCGCCCCCTGTTACTGACATCACTGATATAATAGTAATATAATTACATTGTGATCAGACATGAGATCCTCACCTTATACTACAGGAGCAGCTATTCATCTATTACTGCTGACAACCAGCCTGTATATCATGTCTGAGAGGTTGTCACAGCCCCGCCCTCTGTTACTGACATCACTGATATAATATAATTACATTGTGATCAGACATGAGATCCGCACCTTATACTACAGGAGCAGCTATTCATCTATTACTGCTGACAACCTGCCTCTATGTCATGTCTGAGAGGTTGTCACAGCCCCGCCCCGTTACTGACATCACTGATATAATATAATATAATTACATTGTGATCAGACATGAGATCCTCACCTTATACTACAGGAGCAGCTATTCATCTATTACTGCTGACAACCAGCCTCTGTATCATGTCTGAGAGGTTGTCACAGCCCCGCCCTCTGTTACTGACATCACTGATGTAATATAATATAATTACATTGTGATCAGACATAAGATCCTCACACCTTATACTACAGGAGCAGCTATTCATCTATTACTGTGGGTAACCTCAGCTCCAGCCATCGTGACACCATTTCCCGTGGGGGTTGGGGGCGTCGCCTCTGCTGTAGCCCATCTTTTCCATGGAGACACGCTCCGTTTCTCTACTATTACTGGAAAGCTCTCCTGAGATGTGTGATCGCACCTTGTCTGGCTTGTTGCATACATCTGAGGCCATACAGTAGATACATGAATATTTCCTCTAAGGCCCCTTGCAGACGAGCGTGAGCGGATTAGGTCCGGATGCGTTAAGTGAAAACGGAGCGATTTCGCAAGCAAGTCCATTCGGTTTTGTTTGCGATCGCGTTCAGTTGTTCAGTTTTTATCGCGTGGGTGCGATGCGATTTAATGCGTTTTTCACGCGCGTGATAAAAAACTGAATGTTGACAAACAACATCTCTAAGCAACCATCCGTGAAAATTGCATCGCATCCGCACTTTCTTGCGGATGCAATGCGATTTTTGCGCAGTCCCATTCATTTCTATGGGGCCTAAGAGAGAAAGTGTCTGGGAAAGCTGGGTCATCCAGACTGGTCATCGTTACAGCTCCCACACAGCGTAGAGCCTGCATGACATTGAAGGTAGTACTTTTAGGCGAATTGTTGGATCCCGGAGCTGATACTAAGCCCTGACCATGTACATGAACCCACTGGCTGGACTACTGTGTATGGGGGCCCCCGACTCAGATATGGATCGGGCAGTTGGATTCCGAGATGCCCAATCCTTTTGTTTTCAGACAGATAAGGCTAGCTTCACACTAGCGACATGGACCTCCGGCAGGCTGTTCCGGCGGGTGAACAGCCTGTCGGATCCGTGCTGCCGCTAGTGCACGCGTGCCCCCGGACTATCGCTCCTGCCCCATTGACTATAATGGGGGCGGGCCGGAGTTCCGGTGGCAGCACGTCAAACATGCCGAGAGGCAGCCGGAATAAAGGTACGACATGTGCTTGACCACAGCATCTAAATGGTGAAAAACCCCAGACACTCGCGCTTCCAGAGTAAGACCGCCTCGCCTCCCCCGTGCGGCTATCAGGGAAGCCGGTCATTCATTCTAATATGCTACGTCTCTCTGAAGAGATCCAGCGTATTAGAGCTGCAGTTCCTATGTTGGCCAGCAGATGGCATGCCAACATAGGACAACAGCAATTGGAGCTTATACTGTAGGGCCACATGCACACGACTGTTGTTTGTTTCCGCATCCGTTCCGTTTTTTTTTTTCATGGATAGGATGCTTCCTGATTCATTTTAATGAGTCCGCCAAAAATGTGGATGGTCAACCGTTTTTGTTCCGCATCTGTGGTCCGTGTTTACATTCCTTCAAAAAAATAGAGCATGTCCTATTTTTTTCACGTTTGCGGACAAGGATAGGCATTATTACAATGAATCCGCCCAAAAAAACAGTCCATCATCCGTTTTTTTTGGTGGACGGAATGGAAGCGGAAACAAACAATGGTCGTGTGCATGAGGCCTAGTTTTATGGAAATACAGTATAAACTGTAAGAAATCCGAATACTGCATATTGTAGCCTCCTAGAGGGGCTACAAAAAAAGTAAAAAAAAAAAAAACATAAAAATTTAAATCACCGACCATAATAAAAAATATAAACATCATGGACATTGCCGCATCAGAAAACTCCTGTACTATTAAAATATAAAAATATCCCATATGGCGAATGGCGAGCAGCTATTCATCTATTACTGTGGGTAACCTCAGCTCCAGCCATCGTGACACCATTTCCCGTGGGGGTTGGGGGCGTCGCCTCTGCTGTAGCCCATCTTTTCCATGGAGACACGCTCCGTTTCTCTACTATTACTGGAAAGCTCTCCTGAGATGTGTGATCGCACCTTGTCTGGCTTGTTGCATACATCTGAGGCCATACAGTAGATACATGAATATTTCCTCTAAGGCCCCTTGCAGACGAGCGTGAGCGGATTAGGTCCGGATGCGTTAAGTGAAAACGGAGCGATTTCGCAAGCAAGTCCATTCGGTTTTGTTTGCGATCGCGTTCAGTTGTTCAGTTTTTATCGCGTGGGTGCGATGCGATTTAATGCGTTTTTCACGCGCGTGATAAAAAACTGAATGTTGACAAACAACATCTCTAAGCAACCATCCGTGAAAATTGCATCGCATCCGCACTTTCTTGCGGATGCAATGCGATTTTTGCGCAGTCCCATTCATTTCTATGGGGCCTAAGAGAGAAAGTGTCTGGGAAAGCTGGGTCATCCAGACTGGTCATCGTTACAGCTCCCACACAGCGTAGAGCCTGCATGACATTGAAGGTAGTACTTTTAGGCGAATTGTTGGATCCCGGAGCTGATACTAAGCCCTGACCATGTACATGAACCCACTGGCTGGACTACTGTGTATGGGGCCCCGACTCAGATATGGATCGGGCAGTTGGATTCCGAGATGCCCAATCCTTTTGTTTTCAGACAGATAAGGCTAGCTTCACACTAGCGACATGGACCTCCGGCAGGCTGTTCCGGCGGGTGAACAGCCTGTCGGATCCGTGCTGCCGCTAGTGCACGCGTGCCCCCGGACTATCGCTCCTGCCCCATTGACTATAATGGGGGCGGGCCGGAGTTCCGGTGGCAGCACGTCAAACATGCCGAGAGGCAGCCGGAATAAAGGTACGACATGTGCTTGACCACAGCATCTAAATGGTGAAAAACCCCAGACACTCGCGCTTCCAGAGTAAGACCGCCTCGCCTCCCGTGCGGCTATCAGGGAAGCCGGTCATTCATTCTAATATGCTACGCTCTCTGAAGAGATCCAGCGTATTAGAGCTGCAGTTCCTATGTTGGCCAGCAGATGGCATGCCAACATAGGACAACAGCAATTGGAGCTTATACTGTAGGGCCACATGCACACGACTGTTGTTTGTTTCCGCATCCGTTCCGTTTTTTTTTTTCATGGATAGGATGCTTCCTGATTCATTTTAATGAGTCCGCCAAAAATGTGGATGGTCAACCGTTTTTGTTCCGCATCTGTGGTCCGTGTTTACATTCCTTCAAAAAATAGAGCATGTCCTATTTTTTTCACGTTTCATGGACAAGGATAGGCATTATTACAATGAATCCGCCCAAAAAAACAGTCCATCATCCGTTTTTTTTGGTGGACGGAATGGAAGCGGAAACAAACAACGGTCGTGTGCATGAGGCCTAGTTTTATGGAAATACAGTATAAACTGTAAGAAATCCGAATACTGCATATTGTAGCCTCCTAGAGGGGCTACAAAAAAAGTAAAAAAAAAAAAAACATAAAAATTTAAATCACCGACCATAATAAAAAATATAAACATCATGGACATTGCCGCATCAGAAAACTCCTGTACTATTAAAATATAAAAATATCCCATATGGCGAATGGCATAATAGAAAAAAATATCAATATGTCTGATTCGACATTTTTTCATCCCTTCTCTTACCCCCCAAAAATTGAATAAAATGTGATCAAAAAGTGTTACACACTCCAAGATGGTATCAATAAAAACTACAGATCGTCCCTCAAAAAATCAGCCCCCACACAGCTCAGTAGACATAACTATATGGCAATATGGCAATTCATTTTTTTTTTTCTTTTTTTAAACAAACATTTTTTCCCCAAAGTTTTTATTTTTTTTCAGTAATTAAACGCAAGTAAAAACTATACATATGTGCTATCGCCAGGTTCGTACTGACCTGGAGAATAAACAGCACAAGTCAGTTTGACCGCATTGTGAATGCTGTAAAAGAAACACCCATAAGACTGTGTCGAAGTTGCGTTTTTTTCCAATTCCACCAATTTCCAAGATGAGTTTTGCAATGTTAAAAGGCTGGCATTAGAAAGTCAAACTTGTCCCGCAAAAAACAAGCCTTTATGCGGCTATGTGAACAGAAAAATAAATAAAAAGGTTACGGTTCCGGTATCCAAGGGGTTTTTTTTATCTTTTTTTTTTTGTTTCATTTCCTACTGCTCCATTAAATATTTTTTACTTTCAGGTACCCAACCGGGGTGGGGTGGGGGTGGGGGAGAGGGGAGGGGGGGGGTTGGTCGGGTCATCTCCATTCTTCTATGTGACCCCCCTCTGCAATGTGTACAAACACGGAGCGCAGGATGAGAAAGAGACATCAAGAGGTGAAGACAGGAGAAGAATACGAGGAGAGGGAGAGATAACGAGCAGATACATGGTGACAGCCTCACACTCCTGATTGAGCCGAGGACTGAGACAGACACAAAGATGCCCCCCCATTCCCCCCAGCAACGTGGCATCGCCCGTACCCCCTCATCGTCTGCGCCCCTCGTCTGCACCCAGCCTTTATTATACAGGCAATAACTAATTGTATAATTATATTCAAAGCCTAAAATATAATTAACACCCAGTGTCGCTTCCTGTAACCAACTATTGAAGCGGCGGCGGAATCAGGGGAATCAATTAATGAGCAAGTAGGAGGTTAGAGGCGTCTGCGGAAATAGAACGCGGACCCCCCTATAGTGAGCCGCCATTAACCCTTCACTGCTTGCACAGAGTATTTATTCATAGTGTACATAGGGGCCTCCGAATGGAAAAATAGCGCCCCCTTGTGGGGATCGGTGATACCAACCATGTCTGTCTGGGAACAGGAGGACAGACTGGTGATTCTGTCACCGCCCTGGTCAGTAACCCCTCCATTGGGAATCTGACAGACATGGCAGCTGCTATGGGGCCCATGAAGGGAGGGGCCCCAGTCCAACTATTACTCCATAGGTAGCACTCTTTGCACTCCCCCAGGACAGATATGGGAAAGGGAAAGCAGCCCAGATGCAAAAGATGAGTAAGGAGATCAATAACCCCCTTCATGTGAAGATAAGGGCATAGTGCCATCACCGAGGAACCAGACAGGTCCCACTGTTTTCTATGTGCCCATTTCCATATGGGTAGGGAAAGTAGATAGGGCCGAGGATTGCCGGGATCTCCAATCTCCATCGCCGCCGTCGGCCTCATTATCCTCTGCTCGTATTAATGCTTCTTCTCTTTAATTGCTTTGTCGAGAGGGACTTATAATCCATCAGTTTTTATTCATTGGCATAGAATTAAAGAGTCTCCCCTCGCTGCGGCCGCGGTTACCAGGAAAATCGAATGTGACAGAAGGGAAAATAATTCATAAAGAAATCGGCCTAGTTTTACCCAAGAATCCCCAATGCAGCCATTTAAACAAATGTTGTCACAGCTGTTATCCAGTCAGCAAGAAAAGGGGTTAAGTGGAAGCATGGCAAAAACCCGCCAGAGCTGCTCTCACTATTCTGCTGGTGCAGTCACTGTGTACATACATTACATTACCTATCCTGTACTGATCCTGAGTTACATCCTGTATTATACTCCAGAGCTGCACTCACTATTCTGCTGGTGGAGTCACTGTGTACATACATTACTTATCCTGTACTGATCCTGAGTTACATCCTGTATTATACTCCAGAGCTGCACTCACTATTCTGCTGGTGCAGTCACTGTGTACATACATTACTTATCCTGTACTGATCCTGAGTTACATCCTGTATCATACTCCAGAGCTGCACTCACTATTCTGCTGCTGGAGTCACTGTTTACATATATTACATTACCTATCCTGTACTGATCCTGAGTTACATCCTGTATCATACTCCAGAGCTGCATTCACTATTCTGCTGGTGGAGTCACTGTGTACATACATTACTTATCCTGTACTGATCCTGAGTTACATCCTGTATTATACTCCAGAGCTGCACTCACTATTCTGCTGGTGGAGTCACTGTGTACATACATTACTTATCCTGTACTGATCCTGAGTTACATCCTGTATTATACTCCAGAGCTGCACTCACTATTCTGCTGGTGGAGTCACTGTGTACATACATTACATTACTTATCCTGTACTGATCCTGAGTTACATCCTGTATTACACTCCAGAGCTGCACTCACTATTCTGCTGGTGCAGTCACTGTGTACATACATTACATTACTTATCCTGTACTGATCCTGAGTTACATCCTGTATTACACTCCAGAGCTGCACTCACTATTCTGCTGGTGGAGTCACTGTGTACATACATTACATTACTTATCCTGTACTGATCCTGAGTTACATCCTGTATTATACTCCAGAGCTGCACTCACTATTCTGCTGGTGCAGTCACTGTGTACATACATTACTTATCCTGTACTGATCCTGGGTTACATCCTGCAGTATACTCCAGAGCTGCACTCACTATTCTGCTGGTGGAGTCACTGTGTACATACATTACTTATCCTGTACTGATCCTGAGTTACATCCTGGATTATACTCCAGAGCTGCACTCACTGTTCTGGTGATGGAGACACTGTGTTTTAAATGACAACTAGCTGAATAGTGAGTGCAGCTCTGGAGTATAATACAGGCTTTTATTCGGGGCTATATTTATAGATCACATACATTTGGTTGCTTAATGGTGAACATACCCATTAACAGTCGGCTTTTTATCAGATATGTATTCCTATGTGAGTTTTATATGACATTTTCACTTTGCGAGTGATAAATGCTGGTAGTTATGTTCGCTCTTTTATTCTTGTGCCCACAGGATGCCATGCTCGTCATTTTGAAAAGTCTCATGCCGACGTCACTCTTCAATATCATCGGTTTTGGTTCAACCTTCAAGTCCTTGTTCCCCTGTAGCCAGAGCTACAATGAGGTGAGTGTACTGCAGCCAATCATATGGCTGCTTCTATTTGGTTAATCTTAAGAGCCGCAATCTGATTGGTCACCACGGTCGGCTCCGCTGTTTTCACACGCAGGAGGATCCTGGCTCCGGGCTGATGGCTGCAGGTTTTGGCTCTTGCTGATAATTTATGTTCTGGAAGGAATAAACAGGAATCAAAGTTTTACTTCTCACAGGAAAGTTTGCCTGTTCTCTGAGAGATTATATACAGTGTATCTATACACATATACATTGTATCAGAGACATGTTATATGTCAGCAGTGAGAGCCGAGGAAGATCGCCATCTCCTGGTCAGACATGGTCTCTCATCACTGACATATAGTAACCCCTCGCTGTACAATTATTTCACCATACCATAGGAGAGTCCTACAGTAATCCCTCGCTGTACAATTATTTCACTATACCATAGGAAAGTCCTACAGTAATCCCTCGCTGTACAGTCACTTCACCATACAATGGCGGCAGTCATACAGTAATCCCTCCCTGTACAATCATTTCACCATACAATGGTGGCAGTCATACAGTAATCCCTCGCTGTACAATAATTTCACCATACAATGGCGGCAGTCATACAGTAATCCCTCGCCGTACAGTCACTTCACCATACAATGGCGGCAGTCATACAGTAATCCTTTGCTGTACAATAATTTCACCATACAATGGCGGCAGTCATACAGTAATCCCTCGCTGTACAATAGTTTCACCATACAATGGTGGCAGTCATACAGTAATCCCTCGCTGTACAATAATTTCACCATACAATGGCGGCAGTCATACAGTAATCCCTCGCTGTACAGTCACTTCACCATACAATGGCGGCTGTCATACAGTAATCCCTCGCTGTACAATTATTTCACCATACAATGGCGGCAGTCATACAGTAATCCCTCGCTGTACAGTCACTTCACCATACAATGGCGGCAGTCATACAGTAATCCCTCGCTGTACAATCATTTCACCATACAATGGTGGCAGTCATACAGTAATCCCTCGCTGTACAATAATTTCACCATACAATGGCGGCAGTCATACAGTAATCCCTCGCTGTACAGTCACTTCACCATACAATGGCGGCAGTCATACAGTAATCCTTTGCTGTACAATAATTTCACCATACAATGGCGGCAGTCATACAGTAATCCCTCGCTGTACAATAGTTTCACCATACAATGGTGGCAGTCATACAGTAATCCCTCGCTGTACAATAATTTCACCATACAATGGCGGCAGTCATACAGTAATCCCTCGCTGTACAGTCACTTCACCATACAATGGCGGCTGTCATACAGTAATCCCTCGCTGTACAGTCATTTCACCATACAATGGCAGCAGTTATACAGTAATCCATCGCTGTGCAGTCACTTCACCATACAATGGCGGCAGTCATACAGTAATCCCTCGCTGTACAATCATTTCACCATACAATGGTGGCAGTCATACAGTAATCCCTCGCTGTACAATAATTTCACCATACAATGGCGGCAGTCATACAGTAATCCCTCGCTGAACAGTCACTTCACCATACAATGGCGGCAGTCATACAGTAATCCCTCGCTGTACAATAATTTCACCATACAATGGCGGCAGTCATACAGTAATCCCTCGCTGTACAATAGTTTCACCATACAATGGGGGCAGTCATACAGTAATCTCTCGCTGTACAATCATTTCACCATACAATGGCGGCAGTCATACAGTAATCCCTCGCTGTACAATAGTTTCACCATACAATGGGGGCAGTCATACAGTAATCTCTCGCTGTACAATCATTTCACCATACAATGGCGGCAGTCATACAGTAATCCTTCGCTATACAATCATTTCACCATACAATGGCGGCAGTCATACAGTAATCCCTCGCTGTACAATCATTTCACCATACAATGGCGGCAGTCATACAGTAATCCCTCGCGGTACAATCATTTCACCATACAATGATGGCAGTCATACAGTAATCCATCGCTGTACAATCAGTTCACCATACAATGGCGGCAGTCATACAGAAACCCCTCGCTGTACAATCACTTTACTGTACAATGGCAGCAGTCAAACAGTAATCCCTTGCTGTACAATCATTTTACCATACAATGGTGGTAGTCATACAGTAATCTCTCGCTGTACAATCATTTTACTATACAATGGCAGCACTCATACAGTAATCCCTCGCTGTACAATCATTTCACCATACAATGGCGGCAGTCATAAAATAATCCCTCGCTGTACAATCATTTCACCATACAATGGCGGCAGTCATACAGTAATCTCTCGCTGTACAATCATTTTACTATACAATGGCAGCACTCATACAGTAATCCCTCGCTGTACAATCATTTCACCATACAATGGTGGCAGTCATACAGTAATCCCTCGCTGTACAGTCATTTCACCATACAATGGTGGCAGTCCTACAGTAATCCCTCGCTGTTCAGTAATTTCACCATACAATGGGGGCAGTCATAGAGTAATCCCTCGCTGTGCAATAATTTCACCATACAATGGCGGCAGTCATACAGTAATCCCTCGCTGTACAATCAGTTCACCATATAATGGCGGCAGTCATACAGAAACCCCTCGCTGTACAATCATTTTACTGTACAATGGCAGCAGTCATACAGTAATCCCTCGCTGTACAATCCTTTCACCATACAATGGCGGCAGTCATACAGTAATCCCTCGCTATACAATCATTTTACTATACAATGGCAGCAGTCATACAGTAATCCCTCGCTGTACAGTCATTTCACTATACAATGGCAGCAGTCATACAGAAAGAAACCCCTCGCTGTACAATCAGTTCACCATACAATGGCGGCGGTCATACAGTAATCCCTCGCTGTACAATCATTTCACCATACAATGGCGGCAGTCATACAGTAATCCCTCGCTGTACAGTCACTTCACTATACAATGGCGGCAGTCATACAGTAATCCCTCGCTATACAATCAATTTACTATACAATGGCAGCAGTCATACAGTAATCCCTCGCTGTACAATCATTTCACTATACAATGGCAGCACTCATACAGTAATCCCTCGCTGTACAATCATTTCACCATACAATGGCGGCAGTCATACAGTAATCCCTCGCTGTACAATCATTTCACCATACAATGGCGGCAGTCATACAGTAATCCCTCGCTGCACAATCATTTCACCATACAATGGCGGCAGTCATACAGTAATCCCTCGCTGTAAAATCATTTCACTGTACAATGGCGGCAGGATTTATTTAACTGTTCGTTTGACTGTATTTCTCAGTAGATTATTGGGGCAGCACAGCATTAGAAGGACAAATCTGCTTTTTATTTTCTAGAAGTCATGTCGTGCTCTATCTAGTAAATAGGGTTGAGTGTTTATGTCCATATAGTTATAGTCTGCCATACCGTGCAGAAATAATACCACCACGTCGTGCTTACATAATGATGCCATACGTTGCATATTTAATGCCACCACAAAGTATCTGTGTTATACAGTCATACAGTACAAAAATAATACCACCTATGTGTACATACATAAGATCACTGCACAGTGCCTAGATAATACTGCCATACCTTGTATACAAACTACCATGAATTGGATACCTGGTACTGCTATACGTTTCAGAAATATTACAGCACAGTGCCTACATAATACTGCCATAGAGTGCATGCATAATACCACCATAGAGTACATACATAATACTGCCATACAGTGGCTAAATACCAATAATACCTCAAGGTTACTACAAAGTGTTGCCATACAGTGCCCAAATTCATATTTAATAAGGCCAGGAGGCAAGTTTGGGGTAGGCCTTACATACTGGGTTGTGAGGGCTGGTGGAGACCCTCGTGCAATACCTCCTTTTGTCCATGCTGTTATATGACGTACACATAGCTTGTGTTTAGGTATTTTACTTGCTGAGTTTTCCTGTGATAGCTATTAATCTGGAATCGTAAGGACATATTTTACTGGGACGTGTGCATCCCTTTAAGTGATCCTCCCCCGGATTATATCAATGATGTCACCTGTCAGGCGCTGACATCATTGTTCCAGGATCAATGCAGATCTCCCTAAATTACCCATATAAGCACAGAATGAATGATTCAGGCACGTGATGCCGGAGCTGTAGTGAAGACTGACACTGACACTGAGCAGTTAATGAGATAAACAGAGCATTGACTCGTTCTTAGGGCTTGTTCACACGAACGTGCCATGTTTTGCGGTCTGCAAAACACAGATGCCGTCCGCGTGCCTTCCGTAATTTGCAGAATGGACGGCCCTTTATAGAAATGCCTATTGTCCACAAAACGGACAAGAATAGGACATGACTTATAATTTTTGCGGAGACGCGGAACGGAGCGATGTCCGCATCTTTTGCGGTCCCATTGAAGTGAAAAAAGCGGCTCGGACGCGGAACTAAATCACGGTCGTGTGAATGAGCCCTTAATGGTAGTTATTGAGGGCGACTCGTTAACTTTCATGACCCCACCCAGGTCTTCGCGGATCTCTGGTCTGGTGCAGAATATTAAGGAAAGCCGCGTTGTTCTATTTAAAGCCGGGTTTAATCTCCGGCGGTATTATCTGTGCAGTGGGGATTATGGGAAGGGAATTCCTGCCATAATTAGGTTACAATCTGTTGTGCCAGTCTGTGCCTGGTGCCACCGAGCGCCCTCGGCCTAGTAGCGTATAAACTGGCGGCGGCGGTTTTCAGGAAATTTACAGGCTGTTCCATCCATCCGGCCGCTCTGGACCGGTCTGTGATATATTGTATTAGAGCAGTGGTTCCCATCCTATGGATTTCCAGCTGTTGGGAAACTACAACTCCCAGCATGCCCTAACAGTCGCAGGCATGTCAGGGCATGCTGGGAGTTGTAGTTTGCCAACAGCAGGAGGCACAGGTGGGAAACAACTGCATTAGAGTCTGTCTGCACATGCTGGGAGTTGTAATTTCCCGAGAGCCACAGACCCACTAGCTGCAGACCACTGGCTGTCAGCGTACGCTGGGATCTGTAGTTGCCCAACAGCCAGAACCATGGGTTTAAGACCACTGTATAATGTAAGTGGCTAACACAACATGCTGGGAGTTGTCACCAGTAGATGGTCACTGCATTACTGGTTGTCAGGGAAAGCTGGGATTTGTAGTTGACCAACTCCTCAGGTTGGAGATCACTGTATTGTGGGCTGTCAGCACCTGCTGGGAGTTTTAGTTGTCAGCCAGAGAGCAACCAGTTGGAGACCATTGCATTAGTAGCCGCAGTACATACTGAGAGTTGTAGTTTTCCAAGAGCCGGAGAACCACAAGTTTAAGACCACTGTATCAAGGGCTATCAGCATATGCTGGTAGTTGTGGTTTTCCGAGAACCATAGGTTTGAGACACCTGCATTAGGGGCTGTCAGCGCATGCTGGGAGTTGTAATTTTACAAAAGCTAGAAAACCACCGGTTTGAGACCATTATATTAGTGGCTGTCAGTGCATAATGGGAGTAGTAGTTTGCCAAGAGCTGTAGAGGCACTGGTTAGAGACCACTGCATTAGTGGATGTCAAGACATGCTGAGAGTTGGAGTTTTCCAAGAGCTGGAGAGCCATAAGTTGTAAACAACTGCATTAGGGGCTGTCAGCTCATGATGGGAGTTGTGGTTCCCCAACAGCTGTTGAGCCACCAGTTGGAGATCGCTGCATTAGTGGACGTCAGCATATGTGGAGAGTTGTAGTTTCTAAGCAGGTTGGCAACACCTGCATTAGGGGGTTTAAGAGCATGCTGGGAGTTGTTGTTTCCCAAGAGCCAGAGAACCTTCAGTTGGAGACCACTATATTAGTGGCTGCCTGTGTATAATGGGAGTAGTAGTTTCCCAAGACCTAAATAGAGCCACAGGTTAGAGAGACCTGCAATAGTGGCTGTCAGACCTTCAGACCTTCCTTCCCCATGCTGTAGAACTGTGTAGATTTGAATAGAGCCTAGGAAAGCTGGGTGACAACCACAAAGGGAAGTTGTAATGGCTACTCTGAAAGTTGTCACCCAGCTTTCTCAGCAACTGATATAATCTAAGAAAAGCAGATTGAGCACACAGCTAGCTGCTCTTATCCACGTCGTGTCTGTGTCTTGCAGGAAAGCGTCGCCATTGCCTCTGAGAGCATCAAGAAACTCCGAGCCGACATGGGGGGGACCAACATCTTATCGCCCCTGAACTGGATCATCCGGCAGCCGGTGTGCCGCGGTTACCCACGTCTCCTCTTCCTGCTCACGGACGGAGCTGTCAGCAACACCGGCAAAGTCATCGAGCTCATCCGTCATCACGCGTCCTTCACTCGGTAAACATGAGTGGGGGAGGGTCTCTAATAATAGAAGCCACTGGAAAGTCACAGGGGGCCCCACTCACTGTTTCCAGCACTGGACCCAAGCGACCGTCATGGGTGCGACCGAAGGGTGATGTTTGCTTTATAAACAGGGGAAGTCTCCAGGCGTCAATCATCCGTGGCCCCCATGACTGATGGAGCAAACATCTGCCCTGTTCCTCATCCGTTCCCCTGACTGTATGTGGGGCCCCCTGATAAATCCTGCCCAAAGGCCTACAACAAGGTTCACGTGGGTGACTTAAAGCTCCCCAACCTACCCCACCGTCCTTGAGGGGCCATCTTAGGCCTGGTTCACACCTGAGCGTTCCTTTGGGCGTAGGGCGTTTTACAGCGCGTTCCTACTAACACGCTGTAAAATGCCCTACGCCTAGAGAAGTACCAGTCGCTTCTTTGGGGGGTTTTGTTGCGCGTATTGTGATTGACGCCAAAGTGGTCAATTACACGAACGCGCGTACGACACGCGTTTCCTACTTCCAAAAACGCGCTGTAATACGCGCGACAAAAACGTGTGTAAAACGCGTGTATCAAATACGCTCAAGTGTGAACCTAGCCTTAGGGTACTTTTACACTGGCATTTTGGATTCCGTTTCTGAGATCCGTTTCAGAGCTCTCACAAACGGTCTAAAACGGATCAGTTCAGCCCCAATGCATTCTGAATGGATAAGGATCCGTTCAGAATGCATCAGTTCGGCTCCGTTCCGCCTCTATTCCGTTATGGAGGCGGACACCAAAACGCAGCTTGCTGCATTTTTGTGTCCGTCTGATGATGTGGAGCCGAACGGATCCGTTTTGACTTACAATGTAAGTCAATGGGGACGGATCCGTTTTCAATTACACAATATGATGCATTTGAAAACGGATCCGTCCCCCATTAACTTTCAATGCAATTAAAAACTGATCCGTTTTGACTTTGACATTTTTTTTAAAAGCTAATGCAAATGGATCCGTTCTGAACGGATACAAACGTTTGCATTATAGGTGCGGATCCATCTGTGCAAATAACAGACGGATCCGCACCTAATGCAAGTGTGAAAGTACCCTCATGCGATATATAGGCCTCCCTCAGGCACGTTCACCTGGGCGCACTGCCACCTCTGCACCCATTGCTTTACTTATATTGCGTCACATCAAAACTTATACTTCAGTCACATCCAGAGCTGCATTTACAGTTTTCGTTCTTTCGTTTTTACCAGAGTGCAGTGCACCCTGGGATCTCTGATAACAGTGACACAGGTAAAGACGAGTTGTGCTTGAAACCAGAGTGCAGGTGAACCATGCTTAGCTACCGAGGGCAGCAAGCCAAGGTTTGAATGAGGCTCTGGTTGGGATTGAAGTACAGGACATGATGTGACTCAAGAAAGATGAAATTATGATCCTAGGCTCTTTAGGTAAAATTATTTCCGTAGGAATATTTTTCATGATATTCTGACCACTAGATGGCGCTGCTCCATTGCATTATATGGAGAGGTTACATTTCCTGGTCTCTTTGAAGGGAACAGATTTTTCCACTAACTCTCTAATGTTAAATATACGTTGTTCCTATTTTGCAGATGTTACAGCTTCGGGATCGGCCAAAATGCGTGCCGTCGACTGGTCCAGGGAGTGGCGAGCGTGTCCAAGGGCAGCGCAGAATTCTTAATTGAAGGAGAAAGACTACAACCCAAGGTCAGCCAATCGACAAGGCTGAGTAGAGATCACTGTCTGAAGTCTGACATTCCGCTACCCGTGCCCAGCTTTCCCAGGATGCTGTTATATCGCCATGGCTGACTGCTGAGAACAGTAGCTCAAATCCGTTGCGAACCATAGTGGAAAAGGGTGTAGCGGATAGAAGACCATTGTCTGTAATCTCAAAAAAGTCAGCTCATCCTTCTAGACTACTTTTTTATTTTTTTTGCAGATGTTGCAATCTCTGAAAAAGTCAATGGCCCCGGTTCTTAGTGATGTCACCGTGGAGTGGGTTTTCCCAGATAGCACCGAGGTCCTGATCTCCCCGATCAGCTCCAGCTTCCTCTTCCCCGGAGATCGCCTGGTGGGTTACGGAGTTGTGTGCAGTACTGCCCGCTTCCTCTCCAACCCCCGTACAGTGAGTAGAAAAAAACGTTATCGTCTTTGAAAACTAGTAATGACTTTCCACAGCTGAGGGTCTGTTACACTTGTGTCCAACCTAGACAATCGCATCTGCAGCAAGCTGATCCGACTGCTGATCCGACACAAATGCCGGCTGGCGGCCAGACCATAAACCATTGCATGCAACGGTTTTTGTCTGGCCGAAACCTGCAGCCACTTATAGTCAATGGATCTATAGAATCTGGCAGTGCCGGACCGATTGAAATCCGGCAGGCTTCTCTCTGCTGCAGATGTGAATGAAGCCTAATCATCCCGGGCTCCAGCCTGAAACATTTTATCTTCACTAATACATTGTAAAAAACTCACTGGACAGGAGAGAAATGTGTGCGCTTGTGTATAGCTCACAGGGATTGTCTGGAATTTACACAGTTGCGACAAACCCTCGCTGGTGAGGCTCTATCTGGAGTTTCAGATGTAAAAAAAATAAAAATGTTCACATTCACTGACAGTAAGCAGATGTCTTAAAAGTGTTGCAGAATTGAAATTGGGGTATATGGAAAAAAATTGCGGAAACATTGCGGTCTGCTATATGCTGTCGATTGGGGGAAATCTACTGCTCTCTTTTATCAGCCATGTCAGGCTGGGGAACGGCTGGCCTTAGTATCTATGACTTTCCAGTAATCACATATACCGTTAAAGGGGCTGGCTCCCAAACAGGATAAGTAAGAAATATATGATCTCTGGGGGTCCAACTGCTGGTTGTAACAATAACCACAGGAAGCATGGGACCTTGTAATAATGACTATAGGAAGCATGGGACCTTGTAATAATGACTATAGGAAGCATGGGACTTTGTAATAATGACAGCAGGAAGCATGGGACCTTGTAATAATGACAGCAGGAAGCATGGGACCTTGTAATAATAGCTACAGGAAGCATGGCACCTTACAATAATGACTGCAGGAAGCACTGGACCCTGTAATAATGACTGCAGGAAGCATGGGACCTTGTAATAGTGACTGCAGGAAGCATGGGACCTTGTAATAATGACAGCGGGAAGCATAGGACCTTGTAATAACGACAGCAGGGAGTACGGACCTTGTAATAATGACTGCAGGAAGCACGGGACTTTGTAATAATGACTGCAAGAAGCATGGGATCTTGTAATAATGACTGCAGGAAGCATGGGACCTTGTAATAATGACTGCAGGAAGCAGGGACCTTGTAATAATGACTGCAGGAAGCATGGGACCTTGTAGTAATGACTGCAGGAAGCAGGAACCTTGTAATAATGACTGCAGGAAGCATGGGACCTTGTAATAATGACTGCAGGAAGCATTGGACCTTGTAATAGTGACTGCAGGAAGCACGGGACCTTGTATTAATGACTGCAGGAAGCATGGGACCTTGTAATAACGACAGCAGGAAGCATGGGACCTTGTAATAATGACTGCAGGAAGCATGGAACCTTGTAATAGTTACTGCAGGAAGCATGGGACCTTGTAATAATGACTGCGGGAAGCATGGGACCTTGTAATTATGACTGCAGGGAGTACGGACCTTGTAATAATGACTGCAGGAAGCATGGGACTTTGTAATAATGACTGCAGGAAGCATGGGACCTTGTAATAATGACTGCAGGAAGCATCGGACCTTGTAATAATGACTGCAGGAAGCAGGGACCTTGTAATAATGACTGCAGGAAGCATGGGACCTTGTAAAAATGACTGCAGGAAGCATGGAACCTTGTAATATTAACTGCAAGAAGCATGGGACCTTGTAATAATGACTGCAGTAAGCACATGATCCTGTAATAATGACTGCAGGAAGCATGGGACCTTGTAATAATGACTGCAGGAAGCACGGGACTTTGTAAAAATGACTGCAAGAAGGATTGGGACCTTGTAATAATGACTGCAGGAAGCATGGAACCTTGTAATAATGACTGCAGGAATCATGAGACCTTGTAATAATGACTGCAGGAAGCATGGGACCTTGTAATAATGACTGCAGGAATCATGAGACCTTGTAATAATGACTGCGGGAAGCATGGGACCTTGTAATAATAGCTACAGGAAGTATGGCACCTTGTAATAATGACTGCAGGAAGCATGGGACCTTGTAATAACGACAGCAGGAAGCATGGGACCTTGTAATAATGACTGCAGGAAGCATGGGACCTTGTAATAGTGACTGCAGGAAGCACGGGACCTTGTAATAATGACTGCAGGAAGCATGGGACCTTGTAATAGTTACTGCAGGAAGCACGGATCCTGTAATAATGACTTCAGGAAGCATGGGACCTTGTAATAATGACTGCAGGAAGCATGGGACCTTGTAATAATGACTGCAGGAAGCATGGGACCTTGTAATAATGACTGCAGGAAGCATGGGACCTTGTAATAATGACTGCAGGAAGCATGGCACCTTGTAATAATGACTGCAGGAAGCATGGCACCTTGTAATAATGACTGCAGGAAGCATGGGACCTTGTAATAATGACTGCAGGAAGCATGAGACCTTGTAATAATGACTGCAGGAAGCATGGGACTTTGTAATAATGACTGCAGGAAGCATGGGACCTTGTAATAGTGACTGCAGGAAGCACAGATCCTGTAATAATGACTGCAGGAGTCATGGGACCTTGTAATAATGACTGCAGGAAGCATGGGACCTTGTAATAATGACTGCAGGAAGCATGGGACCTTGTAATAATGACTGCAGGAAGCATGGGACCTTGTAATAGTGACTGCAGGAAGCATGGGACCTTGTAATAATGACTGCAGGAAGCATGGGACCTTGTAATAGTGACTGCAGGAAGCACGGGACCTTGTAATAATGACTGCAGGAAGCATGGGACCTTTTAATAATGACTGCAGGAAGCATGGGACCTTGTAATAATGACTGCAGGAAGCATGGGACCTTGTAATAGTGACTGCAGGAAGCATGGGACCTTGTAATAGTGACTGCAGGAAGCACGGATCCTGTAATAATGACTGCAGGAGTCATGGGACCTTGTAATAATGACTGCAGGAAGCATGGGACCTTGTAATAGTGACTGCAGGAAGCACAGATCCTGTAATAATGACTGCAGGAGTCATGGGACCTTGTAATAATGACTGCAGGAAGCATGGGACCTTGTAATAATGACTGCAGGAAGCATGGGACCTTGTAATAATGACTGCAGGAAGCATGGGACCTTGTAATAATGACTGCAGGAAGCATGGAACCTTGTAATAGTTACTGCAGGAAGCATGGGACCTTGTAATAATGACTGCAGGAAGCATGGGACCTTGTAATAGTGACTGCAGGAAGCATGGACCTTGTAATAATGACTGCAGGAAGCATGGACCTTGTAATAATGACTGCAGGAAGCATGGGACCTTGTAATAGTGACTGCAGGAAGCACGGGACCTTGTAATAATGACTACAGGAAGCATGGGACCTTGTAATAATGACTGCAGGAAGCATGGGACCTTGTAATAATGACTGCAGGAAGCATGGGACCTTGTAATAATGGCTGCAGGAAGCATGGCACCTTGTAATAATGACTGCAGGAAGCACTGGACCTTGTAATAATGACTGCAGGAAGCATGGGACCTTGTAATAATGACAGCGGGAAGCATAGGACCTTGTAATTATGACTGCAGGGAGTACGGACCTTGTAATAATGACTGCAGGAAGCATGGGACCTTGTAATTATGACTGCAGGGAGTACGGACCTTGTAATAATGACTGCAGGAAGCCCAGGACCTTGTAATAATGACTGCAGGAAGCATGGGACCTTGTAGTTATGACTGCAGGAAGCCCTGGACCTTGTAATAATGACTGCAGGAAGCATGGGACCTTGTAATTATGACTGCAGGAAGCCCAGGGCCTTGTAATAATGGCTGCAGGAAGCACAAGACCTTGTGCTTTATACAGCAGACACCAGGTGGCAGAGTCTATGATCATAGACAACTATGATTACTGACTTTAACCCTCAGTTGCTGTCAGTTCAGACTATGGCATCTGAACGGTTATTTACTTGAAGGGCAGCATAACCGAATGGTCCCCTACAATGAGACTGA
>JAKVIS010001036.1:0-42470 GCA_033119425.1 Bufotes viridis
AGATAAATACAAAGGAAATCTGATGTAGACCAGATTTGGGTCTAACCAGAGATTTGTCGGCTGAGAGAAAATCAGGTATCAGAATAATCAAAATATCACTTAAATATATTCGGTATCTTTTTATATATATATATATGTGTATCCCAGTATATTGTTTCAACCTGAATTGCATATCAATGATTGTTATTAGATTTCATTGTCACTAATTTTTATATCCATTTGCATTTTAATTTTTCATTATTTAATAAATATATATATTTTGATTTACCACTGCCTTGTTTTTGTCGTCTAACTCAGCGCAGATCACGAGCTCTGATGAGCTGGTATTTATGTTAATAAGATAGAATCTCCTATTTTATAGATTCTAATTTATTCACATAAATTATATAGACTGTTATCGGAAACAGTATAAATATCCCGACACCCGCCTATCATCTATCGATCCATTCCCGATCTATCCGTTTATCCCCTATTTAGCCATCTTGGAGGCAAAAACATTTGTCCCCGACCATTGTCCTGTGTGAACATGCGAAGGATATAATGCCAAATAAATAGTGTAAGAATATAACTTTCAATCAGCACGTACTAGAAAAATAACCAGAAATGCACAAATAGCTAAGAAATATTCACATGAATGGCCTCTTCTCCTGGGATGGTGACAACCCCAACATGTGTATCTGTGAAGCCTTCATTTAGTGGTGGGCCTGTATGCTTTCAAAAGCCAGGGCTGAATTTCTGTCCCAATCTGGCCTTGATCTTAGCCCATCATAATGTGAAGTCACACCATACTTATTGTAGTTGTTGTGTATAGATATAATAAAGACAAACTCTCTATAGATTTTAATGTTTATTAATTCATGAAAGATCTTACAATCATGTCTGGTAAGTGAAGGAGCTGCTTTATATCTGAGCAGCTTCCTTCTGTCACATCCAGTAGGTGAAGGAGCTGCTTTATATCTTAGCAGCTTCCTTCTGTCACATCCAGTAGGTGAAGGAGCTGCTCTATATCTTAGCAGCTTCCTTCTGTCACGTCCGGTAGGTGAAGGATCTGCTTTCTATCTTTGCAGGTTCCTTCTGTCTCTGCCACCACATTGTAGATGGTTTCATAGCAAGTGTGGCTGAAAGAACTCCTTCAATTTCAACCTTTAATTACTTGCTATGATAATCCAGAGGAAGGCGAAAAACCCCTGAGGAATATTAGTTGTCCTCATATAAGGGAAAAAATTCCTCCCTGACCCCAAAAATGGCGATCGGAATGAAACCCTGGATTGTTGGTGCTCCAATCTACGTGGATGTTCAGTGGTGGACACTCGGTAGTTTTGTCAAATCCGGTTAAAGGGAAAGTCCGGTAGAGTTGTCTTGTCCGGTGTTTGCTGTAAGAAGAAAGATATAAATGTCTGGGTCAGTATCTGATAGAATAAACACTTTCCACATCATGTAATCTTTACAGTGACAGTTAGATCTTCATATTAAATGTCCCATTACACTGCTTCATCGGGACAGTTGAATTGGGAGAGTTGTGCTGGATCCTGTGAAATTAGTACGGGCAGTGCGAGCGCCGATGGTTGAGAACATATCCATTGGTGCTTGATTACACCAGCCTGATTGCACAGGACAATGCAAACAGGATGCTGGAGAAGCGACTGCTACCAGCTATTCATTATCAGCAGCATATCCCTAATTATACAGAGATGTGCTGCCGATAATCGAGCGTCTTATATCCTGATGAAAGATGCCCATCGATCGATGAACAAGCAAATACTTGTTGATTGGCTGCTCGATTATACAAGTTATTTATCCTGTGAAGACTACAAACCAATAATCGTGGGGTCTAATAGGGGCTTTATACTGTAGACCCTGGTGGGGCTCCTCAAGTATCAGCGCTAATAGTTACCCCCTATAGTTACACCCCTGGCTACACAGCAATAATAACACTATGGATCTCACAAGGTGTTATACTTACATTGTCAAATTGGAATGGTGGGTGGTTTAGGCTGTGGTACGTGGACAGCAAAATAGATCTAGTGAGAAATGATGATGGTAAGCTGGAGGTCACAGGCCGTAATGGAGACATTGTAATAAGCAGAATACCCTATAAAAAAATTAAAATAAAGCATGAGTCAATTTGTTTCTAATATCGATTGACCATCTATAAGAGATCGAATAATTGCCTTCTCAGTTGGTATGAAAACTTGAGGGGAATGTCTTCCCTTCACTCCATACTCACCTGGTGTGGTAGCATTTACTGGTATTATTGCTGGCAGGGCTGCCTTCTACAGGAGCTGCTTCATGGTGACCGGTAGTTTTTGGAATTCAGAGATGGAGAATATTGATGGATTTCATAGGCTTTTCTGGTTTGAGTTGGTCATCCACCAGCTTTATTCACAGACCAGTTACTTTTCTTTCTTACTGAATGGCCTCTTCGTAAATAGTTTGGCCATCCAAGTTTGGGTCTGCACAATGACAGGATGATATTGTCTTGACCACTCTGGACATACAAAGCTAAACTGATTGAAGATCTTCTGGTGTTTAGATCTTATTATGTTTGGCCTTTCAGCATAGTCCAGAGTTTGGTTCATATTGAGGTCAATAGGTGCTGCCATCATGAATGCTGGTGGTGCCATTCTTCTGGCTTCTACATCTTCCCAACTGATATCTGCAAAAACGGATGGCTTTTGATGTCTCCCTTCACCCCTAGCCGCTGGAACTGATTTTTACACAGCAGCCCTTGTAAGATGTTGACTGCTTCAGGAGGCAGAGACTCTCGGTAGACTGGAGGACAGTAGAGAACAGAATACTCAATTTCTATGAGATGTTTTCCATGGAAAGGAGCCCTTCTTGTGTAGAGTTTGTACAGAATGACGCCAATTGCAAAATAATCTACCCCTCGTCCATGTGAGTGGCCTCTCACCAGTTCTGGGGCTGCGAATCCTGGTGTACCTATGCTCCTCTTTGATGGCCTCTGATGCACACCCATTGCTGCCATGCCAAAGTCTGTTATTTTGACATGGCCGTCTACGGTCAGAAGGATGTTAAGTGGCTTTAGGTCCCGGTGTAGAATGTCTTTGTTGTGCAGGAACTCTGTGCCACAGACCACTTCTGCCAAGATGAATCGTATGGTGGCAGTGTCAAGAGGGAAGATCCTTCTCATAAAAACAAATAGGTCCCCTCTGGTTGCCAATTCCATCACGTAATAGACAAAGTTTTGGGTGTGGAAGGCGGCCAGGCCATGAATGAGATAAGGACTCTGGTGGGATAGTTGCAGGATATGGCGTTCTACCAAACTGTATCCACACTCCGTAAAATCCCGTTTATCCGCCACTTTAATGGCAACACATTCCTGGCGGATGACATCTCTTGCCAGGTAGACTTGACCAAAGCTTCCTGCTCCCAGTTTCTGATGGAAAGTGAAGGACTGTAATGAAAGGGGTACTGTGGCAGATGTTTTCTTGCCACACTTGTCAGGTTCCTCCAGACAGTTGCCAGTTTTCTGTTCATGGCTACTGCTGCTCTGAGATGTTTTGGTAGATCTGATGAGCTCCTCGGGTTTTTCCCGTTCTAGAGAGCTGCTTTTGCTGCTTGACATCTCAGATCCACCATCTTTTCTCTTATCACTGACCTTTATGCTTTTATTTTTCCCCTTATCGTCCTCCTTTTTCTTCCCTTTAGAAGACACTTTGGCTGTTTGAACAAAAGAAGGAAACAAATTATGTAGAATTGTATACATGTAAAACCCACATCAGAACATATTCATATATAATCATTCATGAAACTTAAAACCTACATTATATTCACTAGAGGATAAAACCCTCAATAAAAACCTACGGTAGATACCAATTTGAGGCCTATGTGATTCTATGGTTAGAAAGAAATGGGGTTATTTATTAAGACTGGCGTTTTAGACACCGGTCTCAATAACCCTGCACTAGCGCTTGATGCGCCTAAGTTCTGTAGAGGCCGCCATATCTAATTTAGGCATCTTTATCATTGGCGTATAACAGCCCTAAAACTACAGCAGCTCACTTGCTGGCAACGATTTACGCCTTCCATGCCCACAACACGCCCCTTCTTTTGTTCTAGATCTGGCGTACATGGCGTGGAAGGATAAAAAGTCTCAGATTTTGCTGCAAATCACTACTGCGACAAAATCTGCACCAAATATACGCCAAAAAGTGACCTCCAAAATACACAGGTGGTATGAAGATCTCCTAGATATGCCATGAGCTAAACACTAATAAAATATGAAATCACATTATTTCCAAATCTCCTAAAGCAACATGTGTGAATGAGATCTAATACAACTATTATAATAATCCCAGGTTTTATTCAAGATAAAATCACCATCTAAGCAGTGTGCGAATATTATAACATGAGGTTCAGCGGGTGCGGTATAAATAGCAGAAACCTCCCCCAGATGACATATTTCGGATAACACTAGTCATGAATAAGGACTAATGTTGTACTAAATGCTTCTGCTGTTCTCCACTTTATGATGTTTGGAGACTGCTTAGAGGACGGATTGGAATGGATGGGGGTCACAGCACAACTCTCATGGTTTGTTGCGACCACCAGACGCCAATTGCAGTGTTTGAATTTTTGCAATTCACATGTTGTAGCAAACGTGTGAGTCAGACTGCAACCCCATTTATTCCTATGGTAGCCCTGCTCTCTGCAAATCTTGGGCACTATATGCGGGCACGCAACACTTACTTGTCTTGCTCAAAATTGCCACCTAGACGTTCTCTAAAAGCTATCATTTTTTTATTCAGAGAGTTGCTCTGGATCTCATTCCCATATATGCCATGAGCTACCTGGAACATACACTAAATAAAACCTCAGGAATTGTGTGAACGCTCCCTAACGCTGTGTAACCTGTAAAGGTTCTGAACTATTCCCATGAACATTTCCAGATACTTCATGATTTCCTACCTCTGATGTGACTGGGTCCAGGGATTTCACAAGGACTTTGTTCTTTGATGGGACTTGTCCTCTTCCATTGAAACCCAGCAATCCTCGCCCATGATTTCTGCAGGCGCTTTAGGAACAGGATTTTTTGGCTTTTCTTGTCTCTCTGTGCATTCTCCAGTCTCTCCTCTCCATCTTTCTTGTTATTTCCATCCTCATTTTGCAGTTGTTCTCCATCCTGTCCACCATAATACTGGACATACAGATCTTCCATCCTGTGGATCAGGTCATGAATCTGATGGTATTCTGCTAGCATTTCAGCTTCATATTGTTGTTCTTTATCCTGTCCACCATAGTACTGGATGTAGAGCTCCTCCATGTTGTGGATCAGGTCATGAATCTGATGGTATTCTGCTAGCATTTCAGCTTCATATTGTTGTTCTTTATCCTGTCCACCATAGTACTGGATGTAGAGCTCCTCCATGTTGTGGATCAGGTCATGAATCTGATGGTATTCTGCTAGCATTTCAGCTTCATATTGTTGTTCTTTATCCTGTCCACCATAGTACTGGATGTAGAGCTCCTCCATGTTGTGGATCAGGTCATGAATCTGATGGTATTCTGCTAGCAGTTCCTGTTGCAGTAAATTGTCCGTCACCAGTTCTGTCTCCTTGTCATCAGCCATGACGATCTGATTTACCTCCGTTTGGTCCATCTTTTCCTTCTCTTTTGGTGGAATATCCACTGTATATAACAAATATATAGATGATAAGTAGTCACATCAGAGCCCGGAAGGCTGCTTTATATATTGGCTAAGTACATACTATAATCACTATGACATGTCTCCATTGATCTTTAGAAAGTGGTACAGATGGAAAGTGAAGAAGTTGCTCGCAGCTACCAGTCAGATAGTTTTAATTATTATTTTATGGTCGTAAGAGATAAAAACTGGAATCTGGTTGGTTGCTATGGACAACTCCTCTACTTTTCTCCACTTTTGATAATTCCCCCATTATTTCTATAAATTAGTATCTATAGCATTGGGATCATTTTGTCAGTAACATGGGGGGTACTGTAACAATGACCATAACGTTGTATTATATAAGAAGTTACATGATGTGCTCCTACCTGTGCCGTCCACCATATTGATGAGGCTGGGTCCTGGGAGTTCTTCTGAACTTCTCTTTTCTTGGATGGAAGTTCTCCTCCTCTTACGTCCAGCAATCCTTGCCCAGGTTTTCTGCAGGTGCGCTAAGAACCGGTTCTTTCTTGGTTTCTCATTATTACCTGGCTTCTCCTGATCATCATCACCACCATTCTTTTTTTCCTCCTTCTTCTCTGCTTCATCTAAATGTTTTCTCTTCTTTTTTGCCTTCATTTTTTTTGGCAAAGGCAAAAGTATCGAAGATAAAATCCGCGAGGGATGGCGCTCGCAAGTGTTTTCGCTGGCTGCAGTAAGTGAATGCAAAGATTCTTACCTTTGCTGCTGCCTAGGTAGCCACTGTGATATCACCGGCCACTGTGATGTCATCGGCCAAATATGGTGCCTTTTCTGAACACATCACCAGCAATTGTGATGTCATCAACTGTTTTATTTTTCTCTTCTTCTCTGTATCTATCTATCTATCTATCTATCTATCTATCTATCTATCTATCTATCTTTCTATCTATCATCTTTGTATATATGTGTATATATATATATATATATATATATATTGTAAGAGGGTGCAAGGTGTTGTATTTGATAGCAGGTACGTGTCACCGAGGTTGCTGGCCTCGGTGAGGTAAGAGCCGGGGTTTTTGGTCTGCAGCAGCTAGTGCTGCTCTGTTAAATAGCATGGCTGCAAAGCCGATCCGGGCCGGCTCTTACTGGGAGCAGCTAAAGAGTAGGGTGGGTGGCTGCTCCCCACGGTCCAGTCCATGTTTTGGGCTGGGTATAAACGCAGCCAGCAGCTGTGTCTGAGGGTGTGATTATCCTGGAGCCTGCAAACAGGGCTGAGGAATTCTCTGTCCTGGAGGAAGGAGCTCAGCAAGGTGGTGTTGCCCTGCGACCTGAAGGTGGAATCGCCTGCGGCTGAGCCGACTGCTAGGTGTGAACCCGCACCTAAACCACCCAAGGTGACTGGACCCTGTGTTGGCCTGTTTTTGGTTTTGCCACATGATTTCTGTTGTGTATGAACTGTCACCAAGAGACTGTTTTCATTTCTGGTGTGCAAGTGTGAATAAAACACTGTTTGATGCACAATCTGGACTCCTTGTTTTGCCTCTAAACTGCACCCGCACCGCTGTCTACCAGAGCGACTCCCCACATTTGGTGTCGGATGCGGGCATGCGCAGTGAGGCTGGCGTGAGCGCCGAACTTTGTTTTTGCTGGGCAAAAGTGAATGTCCTATATTAAGCCGGCAAAGTTGCAGCCTGTGATCCCCGACAAAATGGAGCGGCTGTGAAAGCCCTCATAGAGGCTAACGTGCAGCAGCGGGAGACCAACCAGCTACTGCTACAGCACGTGATGGCGTTGCAAGCGGCAGGAGCGTCCCACCGCGTCCACGATGCCCGGAAAGCTGTCCGTACCGCGATCCCTAAGATGACCCCCTCGGATGATGTTGAGACCTATCTGGCGGTGTTCGAGAAGGTGGCCGTGAGGAGAAATTACCCGAGAACAGTGGGCAGAGGTCATCGCTCCGTTCCTGGCGTCTGGACCCCAGCAAGTATTTTTGACCTCCCAGGTGACCAAGCAGCTGACTACCCGACTGTGAAAGGTGAGATCCTGGCAAGACTGGGGGTGAATGTTTTGGTCCGGGCCCAGCGGGTGCATCAGTGGGAGTTTAACCCGGCTGAACCCGCCCGGCCACAATACTATGACTTGCTACAGCGGTTGCAAAAATGGCTGCAGCCAGACATACTGACTCCCACTGCTATGCTCGACCGTCTGTTAGCCGATGTCTTCTGGAGGGCTTTGCCTTACCCTCTCCAGCACTGGATCGGCCAGGTATCGCCCACCAATGCCCTGGAGATGGTCGACCTGGTGGAGCGATGCGAGGCCACCAGAAACCTGCAGGGAGTCTTGCTGGGAAGGGGTCAGTTAAACCCGGAGGCCTCTGCCCCAGTTCCAACGTCCGGCGACAGAGCGGCCTGCACGGAATATACCCCCTGCGAGCCCGCCTCCCGTGGTATGCTGGAGGTGTCAGGAGCCAGGCCACATCAGGGCCGACTGTCCGCATCGGGATGAGCTGATGGAGGTGAACTACGGGGTCGCCACTCCTTGTATGCACGGAAGCTGTGCGCAACTGGCACCCGTGAGGTGCAAGACCATAACCACCTGTGTCAGGTAGAGGTGGGAGATTCGCTGGCGGTGGCTCTGCTGGACTCCGGGAGTTTAGTCTCCCTGGTAAGGGCTGCCCTTGTACGGCCTGCGGAGTATACTGGCCGTAAAGTCGGGGTCCTGTGCATCCACGGAGACCTGAAAGACTACCCCACTGCACTAGTGACTTTGTCCACAGCGGCTGGTAGGTGGACCCACGAGGTGGCTGTCGCTACTACACTCCCACACGAACTAATACTTGGGAGGGACTTCCCGGTTTTCCGGCGCTGTGGCCGGCAATAAAGGTATCTGAGGGACCCGAGACAGGGGTGACCCTAGCAGAGTGGCCTGATACCGCTGGAAGGCCAGAACCCTGGGAGCCCGAGTCTGAAGGGCCGGCGGTAGGGGTGACCACTGCTCCAGCGGTAGAGGGAAACAACCCCACTGAGTGTAATGGTGGGAGACACGGAGGACTTGCCACCGGGACCTGAGTTGGCAGACCTCAATGTCTCCGGGGAAAATTTTGGGACCGCACAACACCGGGACCAAACCCTAACCAGGGCCTGGGAGAATGTGCTGGAAATTGATGGTAAACCCCAGAAACCAGGGGCTGAATTAATGTTCCCACGATTTATTGTTCTACAGGATATGTTGTATCGGGTGAACCAAGTCCGAGGTGAACCTGTTGAACAGTTGGTGGTGCCCACAGCGTATCGCAAGCTTGTCATGGAGCTTGCCCACCAGCATGTTCTTGGGGACACCTGGGGTGGCAGAAAACCCAGGACCGCATACTGCAGCGGTTTTATTGGCCCGGTGTGTTCAAGGAGGTAGAAGATTATTGTAAGTCCTGTCCAACCTGTCAGATAACTAGCCCCCAGCCTCATTTCCGTAGTCCTCTGGTACCTCTGCCAATTATTGAAGTACCGTTTGAGCGAATCGCTATGGATTTAGTTGGGCCTGTACCAAAGTCTGCCAGGGGCCACCAACACATTCTGGTAGTTCTCGACTATGCCACTCGGTATCCGGAGGCGGTGCCTCTGCGACATACCTCAGCTAGGCTCATTGCCAAAGAGTTAATGGAGATGTTTTCCCGTGTGGGCCTGCCAAAGAGGTTCTGACAGACCAAGGGACCCCTTTTATGTCCAAAGTAATGAAGGAACTGTGTAAATTGTTGCGTATAAAGCAGTTCACGGACGTCCGTTTACCATCCGCAAACAGACGGTCTTGTTGAGAGGTTTAACCAAACTCTAAAAAATATGTTAAAAGGGTGGTGTCTAGAGATGGGAAGGACTGGGACCTGCTTCTGCCCTATCTCATGTTCGCAGTGCGAGAGGTACCCCAGGCCTCTACTGGGTTCTCGCCCTTCGAACTGCTTTATGGCAGACACCCTCGGGGCCTGTTGGATATCGCCAAGGAAGCATGGGAACAACAGCCTGTCCCCCACAAAAGTGTCATTGAGTATGTCACCCAGATGCAGGAACGGATAGAAAGGGTGTTGCCGCTGGTCCGGGAGCATATGGAGGCAGCGCAACAAGCCCAGAGTAGGGTGTATAATCGTCAGGCTCGAGTGCAGGGGCTTCCATCCGGGAGATCGGGTTTTGGTTCTGGTACCCACCCTTGACAGCAAGTTCCTAGCTAGGTGGCAGGGCCCCTATGAGGTGATCGAGAAGGTAGGGAAGTAAATTACAAAGTACACCAGCCAGGGCGGCGCAAGCCGGAGCAGGTGTACCACGTGAATTTACTTAAGCCGTGGAAAGATAGGGACACAGCCGGCGACCACAGCCCCGGCCAGGGCTTCTAGGTGAAAAGGGTCCAGCCCCACAGTTCGAGGCCTGTGAAGCAGTAACCACGGTAAAAATTGCAGACAGCCTGTCTTCCAAACAAGTTCAGGAAGTCAGGGAGTTCATCAGTCGGAACACGGATGTGTTCTCGGACCTCCCTGGCCGCACGTCTCTCATCCAACATGACATCGTCACTGAGCCTCAGGCCAAGATCCGGTTAAAACCATACCGGGTACCCGAGGCTCGGCGACGGGCCATCGCGGAGGAAGTACAGTTAATGTTGAAGCTCGATGTCATTGAGGAGTCGAAAAGTGAGTGGGCCAGTCCCATAGTCCTAATACCCAAGCCGGATGGGACGTTGCGGTTCTGCAACGACTTTCGTAAGTTAAATGAAGTATCCAAGTTTGGCGCGTATCCCATGCCCGAGTAGACGAGCTGGTTGAAAGTTTAGGACAAGCCCGTTATTTTTCTGTGCTGGACCTCACTAAAGGGTACTGGCAGGTACCCTTAGCGAGTCGGCTAAGGAAAAACCGCATTTGTTACCCCGCAGGGCCTGTATCACTACAAGGTGTTACCCTTTGGCCTGCATGGCGCCCCGCCACTTTCCAAGGTTAATGGACATAGTGCTGCGACCACATCGTCGGTGCGCCTCGGCCTACTTAGATGATGTAGTCATCCACAGCACCGACTGGGAAAGCCATTTACCCAAGGTGCAGGCGGTAGTGGATGCCCTGAGGAAAGCCGGACTGACCGCTAACCCAAAGAAGTGCTCCATAGGGTTAGAGGAGACAAAATATCTGGGATATGTAATTGGGCGGGAGTCATCAAACCTCAGGTAACCAAGGTAGAGGCCATTCGTAACTGGCCCCGACCGGTCACCACCAGGCAGGTAAAGTCGTTCCTGGGGATTGTAGGTTACTACATGAGGTTTGTGCCCCACTTTGCCACAATAGCAGCGCCGTTGACAGACCTGTTGAAGGGGCGAAAGTCTGGGAGGGTTAGCTGGAGTGAGAAGGCGGAGGAGGCTTTCGCCGCGTTGAAGTCGGCCCTGTGTGGGTCCCGGTTTTGGTGACACCCGACTTCAACAAGGAGTTTGTCGTACAGACCGACGCCTCGGAGGTAGGCCTCGGTGCGGTACTGTCTCAGGAGGTCAACGGGGAAGAACATCCCGTTGTCTTCCTGAGCCGTAAGCTCAATCCCGCCGAGTCCAGATATAGTATAGTGGAGAGGGAGTGCCTGGCTATCAAGTGGGCACTCGAATCTCTCCGCTACTACTTGTTAGGGAGGAGGTTCCGTCTGGTGACCGACCATTCCCCCTCAAATGGATGAGTCAGGCCAAGGAGAGGAATGCTCGGGTCACCAGGTGGTTCCTATCTCTTCAGAATTTCAAATTCTCCGTGGAACACAGGGCAGGCCGCTTGCAGGGCAACGCAGATGCCCTGTCCGCGTCCACTGCCTCACGTGTGTTCACCCCTCAGGGTTGAACAAAGGGGGTGTGTAAGAGGGTGCAAGGTGTTGTATTTGATAGCAGGTACGTGTCACCGAGGTTGCTGGCCTCGGTGAGGTAAGAGCCGGGGTTTTTGGTCTGCAGCAGCTAGTGCTGCTCTGTTAAATAGCATGGCTGCAAAGCCGATCCGGGCCGGCTCTTACTGGGAGCAGCTAAAGAGTAGGGTGGGTGGCTGCTCCCCACGGTCCAGTCCATGTTTTGGGCTGGGTATAAAACGCAGCCAGCAGCTGTGTCTGAGGGTGTGATTATCCTGGAGCCTGCAAACAGGGCTGAGGAATTCTCTGTCCTGGAGGAAGGAGCTCAGCAAGGTGGTGTTGCCCTGCGACCTGAAGGTGGAATCGCCTGCGGCTGAGCCGACTGCTAGGTGTGAACCCGCACCTAAACCACCCAAGGTGACTGGACCCTGTGTTGGCCTGTTTTTGGTTTTGCCACATGATTTCTGTTGTGTATGAACTGTCACCAAGAGACTGTTTTCATTTCTGGTGTGCAAGTGTGAATAAAACACTGTTTGATGCACAATCTGGACTCCTTGTTTTGCCTCTAAACTGCACCCGCACCGCTGTCTACCAGAGCGACTCCCACAATATATATATACAGGGAGGGCCATTTATATGGATACACCTTAATAAAATTGGAATGGTTGGTGATATTAACTTCCTGTTTGTAGCACATTAGTATATGTGAGGGGAAACTTTTCAAGATGGGTGGTGACCATGGCGGCCATTTTGAAGTCGACCATTTTGAATCCAACTTTTGTTTTGTCAATAGGAAGAGGGTCATGTGACACATCAATCTTATTGGGAATTTCACAAGAAAAATGATGGTGTGCTTGGTTTTAACGTAACTTTATTGTTTCATGAGTTTTTACAAGTTTCTGACCACTTATAAAATGTGTTCAATGTGCTGCCCATTGTGTTGGATTGTCAATGCAACCCTCTTCTTCCACTCTTCACACACTGATAGAAACACCGCAGGAGAAATGCTAGCACAGGCTTCCAGTATTTGTAGTTTCCGGTGCTGCACATCTCGTATCTTCACAGCATAGACAATTGCCTTCAGATGATCCCAAAGATAAAAATCTAAGGGGTCAGATCGGGAGACCTTGGGGGCCATTCAACTGGCCCACGATGACCAATCCACTTTCCAGGAAACTGTTCATCTAGGAATGCTCGGACCTGACACCCATAATGTGGTGGTGCACCATCTTGCTGGAAAAACTCAGGAACGTGCCAGCTTCAGTGCATAAAGAGGAAACACATCATCATGTAGCAATTTCGCATATCCAGTGGCCTTAAGGTTTCCATTCATGAAGGATGGCCCCACTATCTTTGTACCCCATATACCACACCATACCATAAATGTTTTTGCCCCAACAGTCTTGGAGGGATCTATCCAATGTGGGTTAGTGTCAGACCAATAGCGGTGGTTTTGTTTGTTAACTTCACCATTCACATAAAAGTTTGCCTCATCACTGAACAAAATCTTCTGCGTAAACTGAGGGTCCTGTTCCAATTTTTGTTTTGCCCATTCTGCAAATTCAGTGCGCTGATCTGGGTCATCCTCGTTGAGATGCTGCAGTAGCTGGCGTTTGTAAGGGTGCCATTTGTGAGTAGCTAATATCCGCCGAAGGGATGTTCGACTAATGCCACTCTCCAGTGACATGCGGCGAGTGCTACGCTGTGGGCTCTTGCTGAATGAAGCTAGGACAGCCACTGATGTTATTTCATTGGTGACAGATTTCATGCGTCCACATTTTGGCAAATCCAACACTGAACCAGTTTCACGAAACTTAGCAAGCAGTTTGCTAACTGTAGCATGAGAGATGGGTGGTCTCGTAGGGTGTCTTGCATTGAAATCTGCTGCAATGACCCGGTTACTGCATTCACCAGACATGAATACAATTTCTATCCGCTCCTCACATGTTAACCTCGGCGACATGTCAATGGCTGTAAACGAAGTGAAACGTGTAAATATCTCATGAAAGAATAAAGTTACGTTAGCGCACATACCACTGTTGATAAGATGGAACGTATTCCTTTTGTATCCACCTATTCTGAACAAAGTAACACAGTAGCTAACATCATACGGAAACATTGGTCCATATTGGGAAGTAATCTTCCACAGATTGAGGCCTTTGCGGTCCCACCCCTTCTTTCTTACAGACGGCCTGGCAATTTAAGGGACAAGCTTGTGCGGGCAAATATACCCCCTAAACATCCGGTACAAACATATATTGGTAGTAAACGTATGGGTTGTTATCCATGTTTACACTGCGCTAACTGCCAATTCATGATCAAGGGTGATAAATTCATTCACCCCATATCGGGGCCCTTTCAGAGATACGTCAATTCTTGACCTGTGATTTTGCGGTGTATGTGCTTACGTGTCCCTGTGGTCTCCTCTATGTGGGGAGACCACATGTGACATGAATACTAGACTCAACAACCACACATTCACTATTAGACGCAAAAGGAGGGATTTACCGGTACCAAAACATTTGACAGAAGCTGGCCACAAGGAAAAGGATCTTAGATTCATGATCCTTGATCAGGTTCAAATGTTTTGGTACCGGTAAATCCCTCCTTTTGCGTCTAATAGTGAATGTGTGGTTGTTGAGTCTAGTATTCATGTCACATGTGGTCTCCCCACATAGAGGAGACCACAGGGACACGTAAGCACATACACCGCAAAATCACAGGTCAAGAATTGACGTATCTCTGAAAGGGCCCCGATATGGGGTGAATGAATTTATCACCCTTGATCATGAATTGGCAGTTAGCGCAGTGTAAACATGGATAACAACCCATACGTTTACTACCAATATATGTTTGTACCGGATGTTTAGGGGTATATTTGCCCGCACAAGCTTGTCCCTTAAATTGCCAGGCCGTCTGTAAGAAAGAAGGGGTGGGACCGCAAAGGCCTCAATCTGTGGAAGATTACTTCCCAATATGGACCAATGTTTCCGTATGATGTTAGCTACTGTGTTACTTTGTTCAGAATAGGTGGATACAAAAGGAATACGTTCCATCTTATCAACAGTGGTATGTGCGCTAACGTAACTTTATTCTTTCATGAGATATTTACACGTTTCACTTCGTTTACAGCCATTGACATGTCGCCGAGGTTAACATGTGAGGAGCGGATAGAAATTGTATTCATGTCTGGTGAATGCAGTAACCGGGTCATTGCAGCAGATTTCAATGCAAGACACCCTACGAGACCACCCATCTCTCATGCTACAGTTAGCAAACTGCTTGCTAAGTTTCGTGAAACTGGTTCAGTGTTGGATTTGCCAAAATGTGGACGCATGAAATCTGTCACCAATGAAATAACATCAGTGGCTGTCCTAGCTTCATTCAGCAAGAGCCCACAGCGTAGCACTCGCCGCATGTCACTGGAGAGTGGCATTAGTCGAACATCCCTTCGGCGGATATTAGCTACTCACAAATGGCACCCTTACAAACGCCAGCTACTGCAGCATCTCAACGAGGATGACCCAGATCAGCGCACTGAATTTGCAAAATGGGCAAAACAAAAATTGGAACAGGACCCTCAGTTTACGCAGAAGATTTTGTTCAGTGATGAGGCAAACTTTTATGTGAATGGTGAAGTTAACAAACAAAACCACCGCTATTGGTCTGACACTAACCCACATTGGATAGATCCCTCCAAGACTGTTGGGGCAAAAACATTTATGGTATGGTGTGGTATATGGGGTACAAAGATAGTGGGGTCATCCTTCATGAATGGAAACCTTAAGGCCACTGGATATGCGAAATTGCTACATGATGATGTGTTTCCCTCTTTATGCACTGAAGCTGGCACGTTCCCTGAGTTTTTCCAGCAAGATGGTGCATCACCACATTATGGGTGTCAGGTCCGAGCATTCCTAGATGAACAGTTTCCTGGAAAGTGGATTGGTCATCGTGGGCCAGTTGAATGGCCCCCAAGGTCTCCCGATCTGACCCCCTTAGATTTTTAATTGAAGGCAATTGTCTATGCTGTGAAGATACGAGATGTGCAGCACCGGAAACTACGAATACTGGAAGCCTGTGCTAGCATTTCTCCTGCGGTGTTTCTATCAGTGTGTGAAGAGTGGAAGAAGAGGGTTGCATTGACAATCCAACACAATGGGCAGCACATTGAACACATTTTATAAGTGGTCAGAAACTTGTAAAAAACTCATGAAACAATAAAGTTACGTTAAAACCAAGCACACCATCATTTTTCTTGTGAAATTCCCAATAAGATTGATGTGTCACATGACCCTCTTCCTATTGACAAAACAAAAGTTGGATTCAAAATGGTCGACTTCAAAATGGCCGCCATGGTCACCACCCATCTTGAAAAGTTTCCCCCCTCACATATACTAATGTGCTACAAACAGGAAGTTAATATCACCAACCATTCCCATTTTATTAAGGTGTATCCATATAAATGGCCCTCCCTGTATATATATATTGTGGGGAGTCGCTCTGGTAGACAGCGGTGCGGGTGCAGTTTAGAGGCAAAACAAGGAGTCCAGATTGTGCATCAAACAGTGTTTTATTCACACTTGCACACCAGAAATGAAAACAGTCTCTTGGTGACAGTTCATACACAACAGAAATCATGTGGCAAAACCAAAAACAGGCCAACACAGGGTCCAGTCACCTTGGGTGGTTTAGGTGCGGGTTCACACCTAGCAGTCGGCTCAGCCGCAGGCGATTCCACCTTCAGGTCGCAGGGCAACACCACCTTGCTGAGCTCCTTCCTCCAGGACAGAGAATTCCTCAGCCCTGTTTGCAGGCTCCAGGATAATCACACCCTCAGACACAGCTGCTGGCTGCGTTTTATACCCAGCCCAAAACATGGACTGGACCGTGGGAGCAGCCACCCACCCTACTCTTTAGCTGCTCCCAGTAAGAGCCGGCCCGGATCGGCTTTGCAGCCATGCTATTTAACAGAGCAGCACTAGCTGCTGCAGACCAAAAACCCGGCTCTTACCTCACCGAGGCCAGCAACCTCGGTGACACGTACCTGCTATCAAATACAACACCTTGCACCCTCTTACACACCCCCTTTGTTCAACCCTGAGGGGTGAACACACGTGAGGCAGTGGACGCGGGACAGGGCATCTGCGTTGCCCTGCAAGCGGCCTGCCCTGTGTTCCACGGAGAATTTGAAATTCTGAAGAGATAGGAACCACCTGGTGACCCGAGCATTCCTCTCCTTGGCCTGACTCATCCATTTGAGGGGGAATGGTCGGTCACCAGACGGAACCTCCTCCCTAACAAGTAGTAGCGGAGAGATTCGAGTGCCCACTTGATAGCCAGGCACTCCCTCTCCACTATACTATATCTGGACTCGGCGGGATTGAGCTTACGGCTCAGGAAGACAACGGGATGTTCTTCCCCGTTGACCTCCTGAGACAGTACCGCACCGAGGCCTACCTCCGAGGCGTCGGTCTGTACGACAAACTCCTTGTTGAAGTCGGGTGTCACCAAAACCGGGGACCCACACAGGGCCGACTTCAACGCGGCGAAAGCCTCCTCCGCCTTCTCACTCCAGCTAACCCTCCCAGACTTTCGCCCCTTCAACAGGTCTGTCAACGGCGCTGCTATTGTGGCAAAGTGGGGCACAAACCTCATGTAGTAACCTACAATCCCCAGGAACGACTTTACCTGCCTGGTGGTGACCGGTCGGGGCCAGTTACGAATGGCCTCTACCTTGGTTACCTGAGGTTTGATGACTCCCGCCCAATTACATATCCCAGATATTTTGTCTCCTCTAACCCTATGGAGCACTTCTTTGGGTTAGCGGTCAGTCCGGCTTTCCTCAGGGCATCCACTACCGCCTGCACCTTGGGTAAATGGCTTTCCCAGTCGGTGCTGTGGATGACTACATCATCTAAGTAGGCCGAGGCGTACCGACGATGTGGTCGCAGCACTATGTCCATTAACCTTTGGAAAGTGGCGGGGCGCCATGCAGGCCAAAGGGTAACACCTTGTAGTGATACAGGCCCTGCGGGTAACAAATGCGGTTTTTCCTTAGCCGACTCCGTTAAGGGTACCTGCCAGTACCCTTTAGTGAGGTCCAGCACAGAAAAATAACGGGCTTGTCCTAAACTTTCAACCAGCTCGTCTACTCGGGGCATGGGATACGCGTCAAACTTGGATACTTCATTTAACTTGCGAAAGTCGTTGCAGAACCATAGCGTCCCATCCGGCTTAGGTATTAGGACTATGGGACTGGCCCACTCACTTTTCGACTCCTCAATGACATCGAGCTTCAACATTAACTGTACTTCCTCCGCGATGGCCCGTCGCCGAGCCTCGGGTACCCGGTATGGTTTTAACCGGATCTTGGCCTGAGGCTCAGTGGCGATGTCATGTTGGATGAGAGACGTGCGGCCAGGGAGGTCGAGAACACATCCGTGTTCCGACTGATGAACTCCCTGACTTCCTGAACTTGTTTGGAAGACAGGCTGTCTGCAATTTTACCGTGGTTACTGCTTCACAGGCCTCGAACTGTGGGGCTGGACCCTTTTCACCTAGAAGCCCTGGCCGGGGGCTGTGGTCGTCGGCTGTGTCCCTATCTTTCCACGGCTTAAGTAAATTCACGTGGTACACCTGCTCCGGCTTGCGCCGCCTGGCTGGTGTACTTTGTAATTTACTTCCCTACCTTCTCGATCACCTCATAGGGGCCCTGCCACCTAGCTAGGAACTTGCTGTCAAGGGTGGGTACCAGAACCAAAACCCGATCTCCCGGATGGAAGCCCCGTACCCGAGCCTGACGATTATACACCCTACTCTGGGCTTGTTGCGCTGCCTCCATATGCTCCCGGACCAGCGGCAACACCCTTTCTATCCGTTCCTGCATCTGGGTGACATACTCAATGACACTTTTGTGGGGACAGGCTGTTGTTCCCATGCTTCCTTGGCGATATCCAACAGGCCCCGAGGGTGTCTGCCATAAAGCAGTTCGAAGGGCGAGAACCCAGTAGAGGCCTGGGGTACCTCTCGCACTGCGAACATGAGATAGGGCAGAAGCAGGTCCCAGTCCTTCCCATCTCTAGACACCACCCTTTTTAACATATTTTTTAGAGTTTGGTTAAACCTCTCAACAAGACCGTCTGTTTGCGGATGGTAAGCGGACGTCCGTAACTGCTTTATACGCAACAATTTACACAGTTCCTTCATTACTTTGGACATAAAGGGGTCCCTTGGTCTGTCAGAACCTCTTTTGGCAGGCCCACACGGGAAAACATCTCCATTAACTCTTTGGCAATGAGCCTAGCTGAGGTATGTCGCAGAGGCACCGCCTCCGGATACCGAGTGGCATAGTCGAGAACTACCAGAATGTGTTGGTGGCCCCTGGCGAGACTTTGGTACAGGCCCAATTAAATCCATAGCGATTCGCTCAAGCGGTACTTCAATAATTGGCAGAGGTACCAGAGGACTACGGAAATGAGGCTGGGGGCTAGTTATCTGACAGGTTGGACAGGACTTACAATAATCTTCTACCTCCTTGAACACACCGGGCCAATAAAACCGCTGCAGTATGCGGTCCTGGGTTTTCTGCCACCCCAGGTGTCCCCCAAGAACATGTTGGTGGGCAAGCTCCATGACAAGCTTGCGATACGCTGTGGGCACCACCAACTGTTCAACAGGTTCACCTCGGACTTGGTTCACCCGATACAACATATCCTGTAGAACAATAAATCGTGGGAACATTAATTCAGCCCCTGGTTTCTGGGGTTTACCATCAATTTCCAGCACATTCTCCCAGGCCCTGGTTAGGGTTTGGTCCCGGTGTTGTGCGGTCCCAAAATTTTCCCGGAGACATTGAGGTCTGCCAACTCAGGTCCCGGTGGCAAGTCCTCCGTGTCTCCCACCATTACACTCAGTGGGGTTGTTTCCCCCTCTACCGCTGGAGCAGTGGTCACCCCTACCGCCGGCCCTTCAGACTCGGGCTCCCAGGGTTCTGGCCTTCCAGCGGTATCAGGCCACTCTGCTAGGGTCACCCCTGTCTCGGGTCCCTCAGATACCTTTATTGCCGGCCACAGCGCCGGAAAACCGAGGAAGTCCCTCCCAAGTATTAGTTCGTGTGGGAGTGTAGTAGCGACAGCCACCTCGTGGGTCCACCTACCAGCCGCTGTGGACAAAGTCACTAGTGCAGTGGGGTAGTCTTTCAGGTCTCCGTGGATGCACAGGACCCCGACTTTACGGCCAGTATACTCCGCAGGCCGTACAAGGGCAGCCCTTACCAGGAGACTAAACTCCCGGAGTCCAGCAGAGCCACCGCCAGCGAATCTCCCACCTCTACCTGACACAGGTGGTTATGGTCTTGCACCTCACGGGTGCCAGTTGCGCACAGCTTCCGTGCATACAAGGAGTGGCGACCCCGTAGTTCACCTCCATCAGCTCATCCCGATGCGGACAGTCGGCCCTGATGTGGCCTGGCTCCTGACACCTCCAGCATACCACGGGAGGCGGGCTCGCAGGGGTATATTCCGTGCAGGCCGCTCTGTCGCCGGACGTTGGAACTGGGGCAGAGGCCTCCGGGGTTTAACTGACCCCTTCCCAGCAAGACTCCCCTGCAGGTTTCTGGTGGCCTCGTACCGCTCCACCAGGTCGACCATCTCCAGGGCATTGGTGGGCGATACCTGGCCGATCCAGTGCTGGAGAGGGTAAGGCAAAGCCCTCCAGAAGACATCGGCTAACAGACGGTCGAGCATAGCAGTGGGAGTCAGTATGTCTGGCTGCAGCCATTTTTGCAACCGTTGTAGCAAGTCATAGTATTGTGGCCGGGCGGGTTCAGCCGGGTTAAACTCCCACTGATGCACCCGCTGGGCCCGGACCAAAACATTCACCCCCAGTCTTGCCAGGATCTCACCTTTCACAGTCGGGTAGTCAGCTGCTTGGTCACCTGGGAGGTCAAAAATACTTGCTGGGGTCCAGACGCCAGGAACGGAGCGATGACCTCTGCCCACTGTTCTCGGGGTAATTTCTCCCTCACGGCCACCTTCTCGAACACCGCCAGATAGGTCTCAACATCATCCGAGGGGTCATCTTAGGGATCGCGGTACGGACAGCTTTCCGGGCATCGTGGGCGCGGTGGGACGCTCCTGCCGCTTGCAACGCCATCACGTGCTGTAGCAGTAGCTGGTTGGTCTCCCGCTGCTGCACGTTAGCCTCTATGAGGGCTTTCACAGCCGCCTCCATTTTGTCGGGGATCACAGGCTGCAACTTTGCCGGCTTAATATAGGACATTCACTTTTGCCCAGCAAAAAACAAAGTTCGGCGTTCACGCCAGCCTCACTGCGCATGCCCGCATCCGACACCAAATGTGGGGAGTCGCTCTGGTAGACAGCGGTGCGGGTGCAGTTTAGAGGCAAAACAAGGAGTCCAGATTGTGCATCAAACAGTGTTTTATTCACACTTGCACACCAGAAATGAAAACAGTCTCTTGGTGACAGTTCATACACAACAGAAATCATGTGGCAAAACCAAAAACAGGCCAACACAGGGTCCAGTCACCTTGGGTGGTTTAGGTGCGGGTTCACACCTAGCAGTCGGCTCAGCCGCAGGCGATTCCACCTTCAGGTCGCAGGGCAACACCACCTTGCTGAGCTCCTTCCTCCAGGACAGAGAATTCCTCAGCCCTGTTTGCAGGCTCCAGGATAATCACACCCTCAGACACAGCTGCTGGCTGCGTTTTATACCCAGCCCAAAACATGGACTGGACCGTGGGAGCAGCCACCCACCCTACTCTTTAGCTGCTCCCAGTAAGAGCCGGCCCGGATCGGCTTTGCAGCCATGCTATTTAACAGAGCAGCACTAGCTGCTGCAGACCAAAAACCCGGCTCTTACCTCACCGAGGCCAGCAACCTCGGTGACACGTACCTGCTATCAAATACAACACCTTGCACCCTCTTACAATATATATATATATATATATATATATACACATATATACAAAGATGATAGATAGAAAGATAGATAGATAGATAGATAGATAGATAGATAGATAGATAGATACAGAGAAGAAGAGAAAATAAAACAGTTGATGACATCACAATTGCTGGTGATGTGTTCAGAAAAGGCACCATATTTGGCCGATGACATCACAGTGGCCGGTGATATCACAGTGGCTACCTAGGCAGCAGCAAAGGTAAGAATCTTTGCATTCACTTACTGCAGCCAGCGAAAACACTTGTGAGCGCCATCCTCGTGGATTTTATCTTCGATACTTTTGCCTTTGCCAAAAAAATGAAGGCAAAAAAGAAGAGAAAACATTTAGATGAAGCAGAGAAGAAGGATGAAAAAAAGAATGGTGGTGATGATGTCCAGGAGAAGCAAGGTAATGCTGAGAAACCAAGAAAGAACCGGTTCTTAGCGCGCCTGCAGAAAACCTGGGCAAGGATTGCTGGGCGTAAGAGGAGGAGAACTTCCATCCAAGAAAAGAGAAGTTCAGAAGAACTCCCAGGACCCAGCCACATCAATATGGTGGACAGCACAGGTAGGAGCACATCATGTAACTTCTTATATAATACAACGTTATGGTCATTGCTACAGTACCCCCCATGTTACTGACAAAATGATCCCAATGCTATAGATACTAATTTATAGAAATAATGGGGGAATTATCAAAAGTGGAGAAAAGTAGAGGAGTTGTCCATAGCAACCAACCAGATTCCAGTTTTTATCTCTGGAAATAATAATACCATAAAATAATAATAAAAGCTATCTGACTGGTAGCTGCGAGCAACTTCTTCACGTTCCATCTGTACCACTTTCTAAAGATCAATGGAGACATGTCATAGTGATTATAGTATGTACTTAGCCAATATATAAAGCAGCCTTCCGGGCTCTGATGTGACTACTTATCATCTATATATTTGTTATATACAGTGGATATTCCACCAAAAGAGAAGGAAAAGATGGACCAAACGGAGGTAAATCAGATCGTCATGGCTGATGACAAGGAGACAGAACTGGTGACGGACAATTTACTGCAACAGGAACTGCTAGCAGAATACCATCAGATTCATGACCTGATCCACAACATGGAGGAGCTCTACATCCAGTACTATGGTGGACAGGATAAAGAACAACAATATGAAGCTGAAATGCTAGCAGAATACCATCAGATTCATGACCTGATCCACAACATGGAGGAGCTCTACATCCAGTACTATGGTGGACAGGATAAAGAACAACAATATGAAGCTGAAATGCTAGCAGAATACCATCAGATTCATGACCTGATCCACAACATGGAGGAGCTCTACATCCAGTACTATGGTGGACAGGATAAAGAACAACAATATGAAGCTGAAATGCTAGCAGAATACCATCAGATTCATGACCTGATCCACAGGATGGAAGATCTGTATGTCCAGTATTATGGTGGACAGGATGGAGAACAACTGCAAAATGAGGATGGAAATAACAAGAAAGATGGAGAGGAGAGACTGGAGAATGCACAGAGAGACAAGAAAAGCCAAAAATCCTGTTCCTAAAGCGCCTGCAGAAATCATGGGCGAGGATTGCTGGGTTTCAATGGAAGAGGACAAGTCCCATCAAAGAACAAAGTCCTTGTGAAATCCCTGGACCCAGTCACATCAGAGGTAGGAAATCATGAAGTATCTGGAAATGTTCATGGGAATAGTTCAGAACCTTTACAGGTTACACAGCGTTAGGGAGCGTTCACACAATTCCTGAGGTTTTATTTAGTGTATGTTCCAGGTAGCTCATGGCATATATGGGAATGAGATCCAGAGCAACTCTCTGAATAAAAAAAATGATAGCTTTTAGAGAACGTCTAGGTGGCAATTTTGAGCAAGACAAGTAAGTGTTGCGTGCCCGCATATAGTGCCCAAGATTTGCAGAGAGCAGGGCTACCATAGGAATAAATGGGGTTGCAGTCTGACTCACACGTTTGCTACAACATGTGAATTGCAAAAATTCAAACACTGCAATTGGCGTCTGGTGGTCGCAACAAACCATGAGAGTTGTGCTGTGACCCCCATCCATTCCAATCCGTCCTCTAAGCAGTCTCCAAACATCATAAAGTGGAGAACAGCAGAAGCATTTAGTACAACATTAGTCCTTATTCATGACTAGTGTTATCCGAAATATGTCATCTGGGGGAGGTTTCTGCTATTTATACCGCACCCGCTGAACCTCATGTTATAATATTCGCACACTGCTTAGATGGTGATTTTATCTTGAATAAAACCTGGGATTATTATAATAGTTGTATTAGATCTCATTCACACATGTTGCTTTAGGAGATTTGGAAATAATGTGATTTCATATTTTATTAGTGTTTAGCTCATGGCATATCTAGGAGATCTTCATACCACCTGTGTATTTTGGAGGTCACTTTTTGGCGTATATTTGGTGCAGATTTTGTCGCAGTAGTGATTTGCAGCAAAATCTGAGACTTTTTATCCTTCCACGCCATGTACGCCAGATCTAGAACAAAAGAAGGGGCGTGTTGTGGGCATGGAAGGCGTAAATCGTTGCCAGCAAGTGAGCTGCTGTAGTTTTAGGGCTGTTATACGCCAATGATAAAGATGCCTAAATTAGATATGGCGGCCTCTACAGAACTTAGGCGCATCAAGCGCTAGTGCAGGGTTATTGAGACCGGTGTCTAAAACGCCAGTCTTAATAAATAACCCCATTTCTTTCTAACCATAGAATCACATAGGCCTCAAATTGGTATCTACCGTAGGTTTTTATTGAGGGTTTTATCCTCTAGTGAATATAATGTAGGTTTTAAGTTTCATGAATGATTATATATGAATATGTTCTGATGTGGGTTTTACATGTATACAATTCTACATAATTTGTTTCCTTCTTTTGTTCAAACAGCCAAAGTGTCTTCTAAAGGGAAGAAAAAGGAGGACGATAAGGGGAAAAATAAAAGCATAAAGGTCAGTGATAAGAGAAAAGATGGTGGATCTGAGATGTCAAGCAGCAAAAGCAGCTCTCTAGAACGGGAAAAACCCGAGGAGCTCATCAGATCTACCAAAACATCTCAGAGCAGCAGTAGCCATGAACAGAAAACTGGCAACTGTCTGGAGGAACCTGACAAGTGTGGCAAGAAAACATCTGCCACAGTACCCCTTTCATTACAGTCCTTCACTTTCCATCAGAAACTGGGAGCAGGAAGCTTTGGTCAAGTCTACCTGGCAAGAGATGTCATCCGCCAGGAATGTGTTGCCATTAAAGTGGCGGATAAACGGGATTTTACGGAGTGTGGATACAGTTTGGTAGAACGCCATATCCTGCAACTATCCCACCAGAGTCCTTATCTCATTCATGGCCTGGCCGCCTTCCACACCCAAAACTTTGTCTATTACGTGATGGAATTGGCAACCAGAGGGGACCTATTTGTTTTTATGAGAAGGATCTTCCCTCTTGACACTGCCACCATACGATTCATCTTGGCAGAAGTGGTCTGTGGCACAGAGTTCCTGCACAACAAAGACATTCTACACCGGGACCTAAAGCCACTTAACATCCTTCTGACCGTAGACGGCCATGTCAAAATAACAGACTTTGGCATGGCAGCAATGGGTGTGCATCAGAGGCCATCAAAGAGGAGCATAGGTACACCAGGATTCGCAGCCCCAGAACTGGTGAGAGGCCACTCACATGGACGAGGGGTAGATTATTTTGCAATTGGCGTCATTCTGTACAAACTCTACACAAGAAGGGCTCCTTTCCATGGAAAACATCTCATAGAAATTGAGTATTCTGTTCTCTACTGTCCTCCAGTCTACCGAGAGTCTCTGCCTCCTGAAGCAGTCAACATCTTACAAGGGCTGCTGTGTAAAAATCAGTTCCAGCGGCTAGGGGTGAAGGGAGACATCAAAAGCCATCCGTTTTTGCAGATATCAGTTGGGAAGATGTAGAAGCCAGAAGAATGGCACCACCAGCATTCATGATGGCAGCACCTATTGACCTCAATATGAACCAAACTCTGGACTATGCTGAAAGGCCAAACATAATAAGATCTAAACACCAGAAGATCTTCAATCAGTTTAGCTTTGTATGTCCAGAGTGGTCAAGACAATATCATCCTGTCATTGTGCAGACCCAAACTTGGATGGCCAAACTATTTACGAAGAGGCCATTCAGTAAGAAAGAAAAGTAACTGGTCTGTGAATAAAGCTGGTGGATGACCAACTCAAACCAGAAAAGCCTATGAAATCCATCAATATTCTCCATCTCTGAATTCCAAAAACTACCGGTCACCATGAAGCAGCTCCTGTAGAAGGCAGCCCTGCCAGCAATAATACCAGTAAATGCTACCACACCAGGTGAGTATGGAGTGAAGGGAAGACATTCCCCTCAAGTTTTCATACCAACTGAGAAGGCAATTATTCGATCTCTTATAGATGGTCAATCGATATTAGAAACAAATTGACTCATGCTTTATTTTAATTTTTTTATAGGGTATTCTGCTTATTACAATGTCTCCATTACGGCCTGTGACCTCCAGCTTACCATCATCATTTCTCACTAGATCTATTTTGCTGTCCACGTACCACAGCCTAAACCACCCACCATTCCAATTTGACAATGTAAGTATAACACCTTGTGAGATCCATAGTGTTATTATTGCTGTGTAGCCAGGGGTGTAACTATAGGGGGTAACTATTAGCGCTGATACTTGAGGAGCCCCACCAGGGTCTACAGTATAAAGCCCCTATTAGACCCCACGATTATTGGTTTGTAGTCTTCACAGGATAAATAACTTGTATAATCGAGCAGCCAATCAACAAGTATTTGCTTGTTCATCGATCGATGGGCATCTTTCATCAGGATATAAGACGCTCGATTATCGGCAGCACATCTCTGTATAATTAGGGATATGCTGCTGATAATGAATAGCTGGTAGCAGTCGCTTCTCCAGCATCCTGTTTGCATTGTCCTGTGCAATCAGGCTGGTGTAATCAAGCACCAATGGATATGTTCTCAACCATCGGCGCTCGCACTGCCCGTACTAATTTCACAGGATCCAGCACAACTCTCCCAATTCAACTGTCCCGATGAAGCAGTGTAATGGGACATTTAATATGAAGATCTAACTGTCACTGTAAAGATTACATGATGTGGAAAGTGTTTATTCTATCAGATACTGACCCAGACATTTATATCTTTCTTCTTACAGCAAACACCGGACAAGACAACTCTACCGGACTTTCCCTTTAACCGGATTTGACAAAACTACCGAGTGTCCACCACTGAACATCCACGTAGATTGGAGCACCAACAATCCAGGGTTTCATTCCGATCGCCATTTTTGGGGTCAGGGAGGAATTTTTCCCCTTATATGAGGACAACTAATATTCCTCAGGGGTTTTTCGCCTTCCTCTGGATTATCATAGCAAGTAATTAAAGGTTGAAATTGAAGGAGTTCTTTCAGCCACACTTGCTATGAAACCATCTACAATGTGGTGGCAGAGACAGAAGGAACCTGCAAAGATAGAAAGCAGATCCTTCACCTACCGGACGTGACAGAAGGAAGCTGCTAAGATATAGAGCAGCTCCTTCACCTACTGGATGTGACAGAAGGAAGCTGCTAAGATATAAAGCAGCTCCTTCACCTACTGGATGTGACAGAAGGAAGCTGCTCAGATATAAAGCAGCTCCTTCACTTACCAGACATGATTGTAAGATCTTTCATGAATTAATAAACATTAAAATCTATATAGAGTTTGTCTTTATTATATCTATACACAACAACTACAATAAGTATGGTGTGACTTCACATTATGATGGGCTAAGATCAAGGCCAGATTGGGACAGAAATTCAGCCCTGGCTTTTGAAAGCATACAGGCCCACCACTAAATGAAGGCTTCACAGATACACATGTTGGGGTTGTCACCATCCCAGGAGAAGAGGCCATTCATGTGAATATTTCTTAGCTATTTGTGCATTTCTGGTTATTTTTCTAGTACGTGCTGATTGAAAGTTATATTCTTACACTATTTATTTGGCATTATATCCTTCGCATGTTCACACAGGACAATGGTCGGGGACAAATGTTTTTGCCTCCAAGATGGCTAAATAGGGGATAAACGGATAGATCGGGAATGGATCGATAGATGATAGGCGGGTGTCGGGATATTTATACTGTTTCCGATAACAGTCTATATAATTTATGTGAATAAATTAGAATCTATAAAATAGGAGATTCTATCTTATTAACATAAATACCAGCTCATCAGAGCTCGTGATCTGCGCTGAGTTAGACGACAAAAACAAGGCAGTGGTAAATCAAAATATATATATTTATTAAATAATGAAAAATTAAAATGCAAATGGATATAAAAATTAGTGACAATGAAATCTAATAACAATCATTGATATGCAATTCAGGTTGAAACAATATACTGGGATACACATATATATATATATAAAAAGATACCGAATATATTTAAGTGATATTTTGATTATTCTGATACCTGATTTTCTCTCAGCCGACAAATCTCTGGTTAGACCCAAATCTGGTCTACATCAGATTTCCTTTGTATTTATCTAGACATATAAATATCCAGTAATTAACCAGCTTAGAACGGAATTCCGTTCGTTTGGAGAAAGATACCGTATTATAAATGGTATTATAGTTCTCCCTGATTTGGAAGAAGTATAGAATGATACTGCAGTTACACCCCAACCTTATTCCAAAACAGATACTAACTGTATGGTTAATCAGATATATATATATATAGATATATACAATGACAATCTATGGTACTATCAAATTGAGTTAGAATTATACTGTACCAGTTTATCGGCTATCAGAAGTCAGTTTCAAGGATTTAAAATGAGTCGTCTTAACAGGATGGAGTTCTGGTTCTCTTTTTGTCCCCTCTTCTTGTGTCCTCCTTTTTCTCTTTCCTTCCTCTCTTTTTTTTCTCTCATCTCAAGACCCTCTTTTTATTTTCTAAAACCTTGGGCCTGGCCTTGTTTTACTCATTAACTAGTGACATCATCAGAGGAGTTTTCTTACTATCCCAAGACCTCCTCCTCTGATTTCGTAATCCAAATCTTAACCTTGTCCGAACACTAGATGCCACTAGTGCATCGTGCGACAGTTTTAGACAAAATTGGTAATTTACTTTCTATCCCCTGTTAATTAACGATACTCATTGACTCGGTGTCCAGCTAACCAAACATTGAGAAACTCTCCAAACAATGGGCCAATTACTTGCTGTGTTCTTTTGGTTTCATGGTCAGACATACCTAATCCTTAATACACAACTCCACTACTATGTCCATTGTCTAGATGAGATCTAAGGTTTGCTCTTATCACACCTGGGTCCACTCCAACTAGTCAAAGAATTTCAACAAACACCATCTCAGCAAAATTATAGTTTCCTCATATCACACCACCAGTTAAATACATTTATACAAAATATTTCATTAATAGGATACCTTTAGGAATTAAGACAGACACCTTTTAACATTTATCCCCTACACCAAAATCTTATTCATTTATAGATTACAAAAACATAATACAGACTAATATCATTCCATCTGTCCTATCTCTTGTGAAATTCAATTTAAAGATGTTTATGACCTGTCTGCAATCTCCTTCTTCTAAGACCAGACATGGCAAATATTTTCCACAGATAGCTAACTTTCTAGTTAGGGATTTCTCATCTAACCCAGACAAGTTACTTCCTCTTAGCCTTCTAAAATCAGCTCCATGAACAAAATGGCTTCTATTCAGCTTTATATACATCTAACTGTGTAAGCCTTGTTTGATGGACTTTTGAATCCAAAAGTTCTGACAAATCCCCCTTTCTTCCCGGTGATGTAAGTGTCAGCTTAAACATAATTGGGAAGAAATTCAGGAGAACTTTATTTTTGTCCATTAATTCTTCATCTTGGGATAGATTGTCCACTTTCAATCCATTCTTGCATCTCTTCTAATTGAAATTGTGAAATGTTATATTTTCTCTCAATAATGGTTCTGGGATCCAAACTCACAAAAATTTTCTGTGACAGAATTTTCTTTTCTACCAACAAGAATCCAGGAGCATCCTGTATCATTATTCCCGAAGATGGTCCGGATTTGATGATAGGTTCCATCCGAAATTGGGCTCCAAGGATTAATACCATCCAAACAATGGCTGTAGTCTTGTAAGTCATCGTCACCTCGGAGAGTCGACGTCTCAGTTCGGTCTGTCCTTTCTCGGAAGGGCTATCGTCTTTTCTCAGACTATCAAGCCTATAAAAGAAATCAAGAATATAAGTATATGATTTTAACACTTAACAATGATAGTTTCTTAATTTGGGTATGTAACATCTTCTATAAAAGAAATCTGAATATTTGCGAACTGAGAGAAATTAGCATCATGCTACCCTTATTCATTTTCTTCTTCAGCATCACCCTCTAATATTCTCAACTGTGATTTAGGATGACATACTCGCAGTTGGTTGACATGAACCCATTTTTCTATAAAACCATCTTTGGTATTAAATTTTACCTTATACACTACAGGTGATATTTTATCAATAATATCATAAGGACCTTTCCATGATGGAAGAAATTTCCTTTCTTTTACCCGGTCCCGGGCAAAGTTATAGAGATATACTCTATCACCTACCTCGTATTCTTTCTTGGTTGTTTTTAAATCATAATAAGCTTTATTACTTACTGCAGCTTTCTCTAGATTCTTCTGCGCGAAAGCAAACGCATGCTGAAGATACTTACGAAGGTCCTCCACATACTGATGTGTCGTGGCCGCATTGATCAGGTTATGATCCGATGTACGATACAACAGATGTTGAGGAAGTACCATTCTTCTTCCCGTCATCAGTTCAAACGGTGACATTTTGGTAGCTGTACTTGGAGTAGCTCTAATGGCCATAAGTACTAATGGTAACCTTATATCCCAGTCTTTACCTGACTCCTTAACATACTTCTTAAGGATGTTAACTATGGACTGGTTATAGCGCTCCACGGATCCGCTAGATGCTGGACGATAGGCAATATGTAATTTCCTTTTCACCCCCAAGATCTTCCACATCTTGGTCATTACCTCGCTTACAAAGTGCGAACCACGGTCTGAGTCGATCCTCAGTGGTAACCCAAATCTGGAAAATACATGGTTAATCAACAAAGTGGCACATGTTTCGGCGGTGTTATTACGGGCCGGTAAACACTCTACCCATTTTGTAAACACACAAGTGACAGTCAACATGTATTTATTTCCTCGGGATGACCGGGTAACAGGACCAATGAAATCGATTTGTATGTCAGACCAGGGTAATGAAAAACCTTTCTTCTGAAGTGGTGCGCGATGTTTAGGACCTTGAGGTTGAAATTGCGCACATACCAAACAACCTTGACAATAGCTCTGTACATCTTTCAACATATGAGGCCAGTAGGCATAATCACGTAGTGACTCATATGTGATCTTTACTCCACGATGACCAGCTGTAGGGGCATCATGGGCATGCTGTAGCATCAAACCTCTAAATGAAGTAGGGACTACCCATTGTCGAATACCATTTTTAGATGTCCTCATCAATAATCCATCTAGAATACTAAATTGGGATTTGGTATTCATAAGTAATCGGAGATCCTCCTTTTGGGCATACTCATCCTCCGATATGGGATTATTATCAGGATCCTCAATATGTTTATAGAAGATTCCTATTATCGGATCTTCCTTCTGACTCTTGATTAGATCCTCACTAGTAGATTCTTGACTCCATTGAGCTACACTATTTTCAGTTAGGGCCTTAGCCTGTTGTCTAGTGATAGCATCAATAGGGATCATTTCTAATAAATGATCTATTTCAATTTGCTCACCATTTATAGCTCCTTGTTTAGCCAATTTATCGGCTAAATCATTACCTTCTTTATCTATGTTCTGGGTTTTGGAATGACCTTTAGTCTTTTTCCAATAAATGGTTAGACCATTATCTAGGACCAATTTATCTATGGTACAAAATAACTTGGCATGTTTCACAGGTTTATTATTGGATCGTAACATTTGACTTCTCTTCCAGGCGGGCATATATTCTACAAAACTGTTACGAACATAATTGGAATCAGTGATGATTACGAATTCCTTGATATTATGTTCAATAGCAATTTTGACAGTTTGGTATACAGCTGCTAGTTCTGCTACTTGGCTACTTTTAGCACCTATACTGTAACCTACTGAAATATTAGGACATTCATTTACCCAAGTAATGCCAATTCCTGCCACTAGTTTCCTATCATCTTCTATTATGGTGTGATAAGCACAACCATCTATATATGCACAGGGAAGTAGAGAGCAATAATCTTCTTCATATACCTTGTAAGGGGAAGATTTTTGTTCTTCTAGAAAATCATCTACCAGCTCTTCTTTAGGAGAATGAGCAGCACAGTCATGAAGATCGGCTAGCCCTTGTGCTACGGGACACTTTTTATTTTGCTTATACCGAACTTCTAACGGCCATCCTTGTAAAGACAAGGTCCAAGCAGTAATTCTGCTATTGGATAAGTTACCATCCCTAATTTTGTCACTCTGCAAATATTGTAGGGGCTGGTGAGCCGTTTCAACAATGATTTTCTCACCCTGTATAAAACTTCTAAAGTTTTGAAGTGCCCAGACTGTGGCTAATAAAGCTTTTTCACAGTCATTAAACTTTACTTCTACTGGTGACAGGGACTTACTTGCATAAGCTATTACTTTATGCAATTTATCCTGTTTTTGGCATAGGACAGCACTAATACTGAGATCTGTGAAACCAGTTTCCAGATAAAAGGGTTTACCACCCTCTGGATATGCGAGACATGGTGCTTGGGTCAGTTTTCTTTTAAGCTCATTCATGGCATATTCCTGATCCTCCCCCATGTCCATGGTATACCTTTCTTTAACAATGTTAACAACGGTTTACTGATCTCAGCATAATTATCAATGAATTTGCGTGAATAATTCATCATACCCAAAAATGACCTCAATTCACTGACATTGGTAGGCGTCTTGGATTTCATGACTGCCTCCACTTTTTTCTTCTGAGGATTCAGACCTTCAGAAGTTACCTCATGTCCAAGGAAATTGACCTTGGTCCGACACCACTGGGCTTTCTGTAAAGAAATTTTTACACCTGCCTCCTTCAACTGAGTCAGTACATGTCTAATCTCCTGGATATGGTTGTCAAATGATGTACTTTTCATCAAAATGTCATCCACGTACGTCAAATTTCCTCTTTCCATGGCATCAGGCATAGCTTTATGTAGAAATACAGCAAATTCATGACCTGAGTTTATGTACCCAAACGGTAATCTGGTCCAGGCAAACTGTTCTTTACCAAATGTAAAGGCCAGTTTGTATTGGTCCTCGGGACTCACTTTGATGGTCCAATACCCCTGAGCGCAATCTAAAGTGGTAAAGATCCTAGCACCTTTCATTTGTACCAAGCATTGGTCTATATATGGCACGGGCCAGCCGGACATATATACACGTTTATTTAGCTGACGCAGATCAGCACATAAACGCCATTGACCATTCGGTTTGAGAATTCCAAGGACCGGATTGTTATAAGAACTGTGCACTGGTCTTATAATACCTCTCTCCTTGAGATTTCGAATGATTTCCGCTAGCGAGTCGTAACAAGCTAGTGGAAGGCGATATTGCTTGATATAAACGGGAGGCGCATCAGGATCAGTCTGAATCCTGGCAACGTGTATGTCAGTCAGACCACAATCATAGGAATCTTTTGCAAAGATATCCTTGAATTCTAATAAAACTTCCTTTAGTTGTTGGCGCTCTGAGTCATTGGAGCATCCGTCAGCTAACAATAGTTGTTGCTGGACCATTTCCATAAACCCTGGGAAAATTTCAGGTTGACCTATTTCATAGGCTTCCTCCAACCTGTCAGTGAGGTCATGATTTGACTTACCTGTCTTTTCAACAAACTCATGATATTCCTGAGCTTCCTGCTCATTAATTGTATGATCAAAGGTGAGGGAGGATTCCTCAACCTTGCAGGTACCTTCTTCAAGATTAAAAGGATATACTGAACTGATTGTAAACAGTCCTTCAGGAGAAGAATGGAATGTTTGTTCAACCAATTGTTCCTCTGTTAAATACGATTCAGGTATTAGGCCAATAATTACATTCTGCAACCCAAAAGTGTAATAATCTGAATCTAATGCCATACCAATGATAGTATCTTTAGACAAATGGACTTCATTTGGCATGCCATTATTCACGATTATTTGGGTTTTAAAGTTTTGTAAATTCACCATAGGGGTAGGATTTACTGAAATACCTAATTGTTGCATTCTGTTTGATAAACAGATCAATGCATCAGAATTCTTTAATTTTTGGCCTCTTGATACCTGAATGGGCAACAGGAAATTATTAGCACCTGGAGGTATGATTATATCTCGTGGTACTAATATACTGACGGCATATGGCAGTGTCTGGGATGACTTGAGGGCTTCAAATTCATCCATAAAATCATCAGGATTTCCTTTTAATCTTGTCCACAAGGTGGAATTTACTATATCCAGATGGATGGCAAAACGATGTAATACATCGTTGCCAATGTACATGGGATATCGGGGTTCATTTAGCACCAGGAATAAATGAGTTGCTGATTTACCTGCAATGGAAATAGTTAACATACATTTCGCAATGATGTTATGATTATCAGATCCAGTATCCAAGTCGTGTATCCAATTATCTTGGGGATTTGGATACCTGATTACTTTGGATTGGCCAATTGATTTAGTAGATCTCTACTAATGTAACTATTCTCATGGCGCAAGTCCAATTTAGCCCTTTTAGTTCTTCCGATGTTATTTACTTGTATTGGGAAGAATATTTCATCATCCACTTTTTCAATTCCCACTAGGAATTGTTCATAGCCACTAAACCCATTAGGGTCGGTAGACTCTGGGTGAAGGTGGATTGTGAGAATATCCCCTTCCAAACAAACATCTTTCACTCGTTCAGGGGACACACATATGGTGTTCTCCTCCTGTTCACCTATAGTGGACTTCGGGGTTGTTTGTAGGAAAGAGACATCAGGGACTTGGCTGTTTCTGAAATGGACCTCAATAGAGTCCGGCCTTTCCTCTATCACATGGCAGCTATGCCGACTGTGATGGGATTGTGATTGCTCATAATTGATGGGCATCCTCACTTGGGACCATATGACCTTGTTGACCAAATCTATAACAGGGCTTAATCTCTTAAGGAGATCAATGCCAATAATCAATCGATCAATGGGCATATCCACGATCAAAGTGGGATGGCTAAGTATTTTATTTCCCACTTTTAGATCTAGCCAAGCCTTGCCAATAACCTTGAGGGCATTGCCTGAAACACTCACCAGGTTAGCATTAAAACTTTTTAACTTGTATCTCTCAGAAGATACCTCCTGCAATTGCTGGAAATACTTTTGAGATAACAAAGTTGCTTGGCTACCTGTATCCATCAATGCTAATATGGGAGGAAAGTTATCAAACAATTCCACTTTCATATAATATCGATGTTCTATTTCCTGTAAGGAACAAAGATATTTGGAATGATTAATGAAATTATTTTCCTGCTTGGCAGTCATACTTATCCTTGACTCCTCCTTCTTCTTTTTAGCAGGATTGCATGTCATCTGCACAGCTGGAGACTTTGTGGGCTGTAAGATAGAACAAACAAGTTTCCCCTCCCCCTTGCCAGGTGGCTTCGGAAGAGTTAAATTCCTTTCAGGGGAAAAGACAATTGTATTAGCCTGCTCCATTTTACACACACTTGAATCAGCATTGGCAACATTTGACATACTTACCTGCCTCCCCATTTATAATTGGGGAGGACTTTCTACAGGAGGATTTGTCCCTAAAAAGGATTTTTAGGGTTAGCAGTGACCGCTTTGGACAGCTCTTCCATCCGTTGCATTAACATTCCAAACTGATTTTGGATTTGATCCATGCGATCATATAGGTTACTTCTCTTTCTCCCAAAATCTCTTGGAGATTGATTTTGTGACCTATATGATTGGGGTTTTCCTGAACCATCTGATTCAGAACCACTTTGAACCCTTTCAGGCCTACGTTGAAATCCCCTATAATAATTTCTTTGATAATTTTGAAAAGGAGGAAACCGCCTATTTCTAAACTCATAATTTTTATTATTATTAGGGTTTTCAGCAGCTTTTGGGCCCTTGCTCTCTTCTGGCCTAGGCTGATTTTGTTTTGGCTGGGGAGGCCTGGAAGTTTGTACGACTTCCGCATAACTCCTTTTGGACTTTCAAATTTTCCCTGATCTCTTTTTATCTGATTGGCAGCTATTTCCTCATTAGCTCTTTTAGATTTCCTATCAGGAGACTCATCTGCATTTTGGAGAGCAGCATACAATGTTGTGCTCTCTGTAAGCAACCAATCCAGATTCCTTCTGGAATGGTAATCCCTGGCCAAAATAAATTTTATTTTATTAGGCAATGCCTCATAAAATAACTGGATGAATTCATGGCATTCAAAATTGGGATCTTTTTCAGACAAGCTGTATGCATTTTTAAGAACTGACAAAAACTCCCTGGGACTTTGATTAGGCCGGCATTTTAAAGTGAATAAGGCCCTCCTTGCAGCTGTAGCTGACTTATAGGGACCAAATTCAGTTTTGATTTCTGCTACCATTTCTGACCATGAATTCTTACCCATATCTCTGAGGGAATTAAAGAAGTACCGGTGTTTTGGTTCAAATACCCAGGTAACAAATTCAATCTTCTGTCTGTCCTGTTCTAGCTGTAAAGTTCTCATGGCCTCCTCATAGGTTTCTAAATGACTTATTATAGAGGGGATCCCTTTTAGCGAATTGACCCACCGTTTCTTTAAGAAATTTAATTACTTTAGTGGTGTCTATTATAGGCTGGGAAGCTCTCTGTGATGAGTTTTTAGAGGACCTAGGAGGTGAAATTGGTTTTAATTTATGAAGAGAATTTTCTCTCAGAAATATTAGCTCTTCTCCATTAAAGGGGTTGTCATATTTACTTTCTGCATCTAATTCCCCCTGGAATATTTTACCTTCATTCTATTAGAATCCTCAGGCTGTCTGAATTGTAAAGGGTCAGGATCCCTGTTATCTAACTCTGTTTGTAGACTTCTATTTTCCTTATACAGCCTTTTACATTTCTCATCTAGATCCACCATAGACAATTGACATTTAGACAGTTCATTAGTAGCTTGACTTAATTTCCATTCCAGAGTTCTTATCACCTCTTGTTGTTGATTGTCTCTGTCATTATATTCTGATAATTTAGCAGACCATTGTGCTAATTCACCAGAAACCGTGGCTGCCTTAATTTCCATTTCAGATAGGTCTTTTTGAAATTTATCAATTTCATATGCCTGTTCAACATTTTTATATTTTGCTTTTTCCAATTGTTCAGCTAATTCACAAATTAAATATACAAATTCAGGCCACGATTGAAGGATTAATAAATCCTTATCTTTCTTATGTTTAGCTTGGGAAATGTGACAGAGATAATCAGCAAACCGGGATTTATCAGACCAAACATCATCTGCATATTCTACAACTCTCTGTTCCAGTTCAACCCTCCAATCCTTTAGCTCTCTCTTAATATCCAACCTATCATGCATATAACACATCACAATATGTTCAATTAATTCTTGAGTCTTTCTATCATGCATATCAGTCTTTACCACTGCAGCAGCAGCCTGCATGCCTTGGCTAACCTCGCTATTGGTTTCAGACATGTTTACACTTTTCGCACTACAAGTACCACAATGACCTCTATAAAATATATATTTTGCACCCCAAAATTTTTGTGTCAACTAGGCAGATCTCGGTGGGACCTCCAAATTATATGTCGGGATATTTATACTGTTTCCGATAACAGTCTATATAATTTATGTGAATAAATTAGAATCTATAAAATAGGAGATTCTATCTTATTAACATAAATACCAGCTCATCAGAGCTCGTGATCTGCGCTGAGTTAGACGACAAAAACAAGGCAGTGGTAAATCAAAATATATATATTTATTAAATAATGAAAAATTAAAATGCAAATGGATATAAAAATTAGTGACAATGAAATCTAATAACAATCATTGATATGCAATTCAGATTGAAACAATATACTGGGATACACATATATATATATATATAAAAAGATACCGAATATATTTAAGTGATATTTTGATTATTCTGATACCTGATTTTCTCTCAGCCGACAAATCTCTGGTTAGACCCAAATCTGGTCTACATCAGATTTCCTTTGTATTTATCTAGACATATAAATATCCAGTAATTAACCAGCTTAGAACGGAATTCCGTTCGTTTGGAGAAAGATACCGTATTATAAATGGTATTATAGTTCTCCCTGATTTGGAAGAAGTATAGAATGATACTGCAGTTACACCCCAACCTTATTCCAAAACAGATACTAACTGTATGGTTAATCAGATATATATATATAGATATATACAATGACAATCTATGGTACTATCAAATTGAGTTAGAATTATACTGTACCAGTTTATCGGCTATCAGAAGTCAGTTTCAAGGATTTAAAATGGTCGTCTTAACAGGATGGAGTTCTGGTTCTCTTTTGTCCCCTCTTCTTGTGTCCTCCTTTTTCTCTTTCCTTCCTCTCTTTTTTTCTCTCATCTCAAGACCCTCTTTTTATTTTCTAAAACCTTGGGCCTGGCCTTGTTTTACTCATTAACTAGTGACATCATCAGAGGAGTTTTCTTACTATCCCAAGACCTCCTCCTCTGATTTCGTAATCCAAATCTTAACCTTGTCCGAACACTAGATGCCACTAGTGCATCGTGCGACAGTTTTAGACAAAATTGGTAATTTACTTTCTATCCCCTGTTAATTAACTGATACTCATTGACTCGGTGTCCAGCTAACCAAACATTGAGAAACTCTCCAAACAATGGGCCAATTACTTGCTGTGTTCTTTTGGTTTCATGGTCAGACATACCTAATCCTTAATACACAACTCCACTACTATGTCCATTGTCTAGATGAGATCTAAGGTTTGCTCTTATCACACCTGGGTCCACTCCAACTAGTCAAAGAATTTCAACAAACACCATCTCAGCAAAATTATAGTTTCCTCATATCACACCACCAGTTAAATACATTTATACAAAATATTTCATTAATAGGATACCTTTAGGAATTAAGACAGACACCTTTTAACATTTATCCCCTACACCAAAATCTTATTAATTTATAGATTACAAAAACATAATACAGACTAATATCATTCCATCTGTCCTATCTCTTGTGAAATTCAATTTAAAGATGTTTATGACCTGTCTGCAATCTCCTTCTTCTAAGACCAGACATGGCAAATATTTTCCACAGAGAGCTAACTTTCTAGTTAGGGATTTCTCATCTAACCCAAACAAGTTACTTCCTCTTAGCCTTCTAAAATCAGCTCCATGAACAAAATGGCTTCTATTCAGCTTTATATACATCTAACTGTGTAAGCCTTGTTTGATGGACTTTTGAATCCAAAAAGTTCTGACAGGGGAATGATAGATGGATAGATGGGGGATGGATAGATAAGATAGATAAAGGTACACAACCATAGTGTGTGCATTATGTCTGTGAAGGTTCTCATTTATCCAGGTCATGGTATATCTGTAAAGAATAAATCAAGGCAACTGGACTTGCTGTAGATTTCTTGAAAACTTTTCACTCGTTCTTCTAACAAGCTTTCTCAATTCCGAGTGACTTGTACAAGGATTCTCTGGGAATAAATTTGTAACTGAATCAACATCTGGTAATTAGTTTAATTTAGCCAGGGGTCAAAGGTGTTAATTCCATAGTCCTAATTGGATGGGGTTAGACATCTATTGTCTGCCACTTACAATGCTGTCTTGATACCTTTTTCTGGGAGGTCATTATCACCTACTGACTCCAATTAGGACTATGGAATCAACACCTTTGACCCCATGCTGGGTATAATGACCTAATTACCAGATGTTGATTCAGTTACTATTTATTCCCAGAGAATCCTTGCACAAGTCACTCAGAATGAAAGCTCGTTGGAAGAACGAGTGAAACGTTTTCAAGAAATCTACAGCAAGTCCATTTGCCTTGATTTATTCTTCACAGACATAGTGTGTGCAGAGATTTTGGCTGTACCTGCACCTCACACAAAGAACTATTCCCCACCAGAGGGACAGAGGAAGCTAAAACTTAACATTTAATAATTAGGCTTGTAAAATAGAGCCGTGCACGCCACGGAAAAAGACAAATAATACATAATACGCCCTACTTGGGCCCAAAACACCTGCGTCTCCCATGTGAGTTCTAAGTGGTATAATGCTTCTCCAATCACCGCTAATCCCTTTTCATGTTCTATACTTGTTCTCGCTACATCAAATGAGACTAATCGGTCGCCCTCAGTTATGTGCAGACATTTCATTTTAGATAAAAAGTTAGAAGTATCTCTAACAAATTAAGAAGCTTTGCTAGCAAATCCCTTGAGGACTTTGTCCAAAAAGGTAGCTGTCATTTTGTGGTTCACTGTGACAGATGTGCTGTGTAGGCTGGCTGCATGCTCTCTTGCATGCTGGCTGCATTCTGAAATCTGTGTATGCTGGTTGCTTGGGGCTGCGTGCTGGCTGCGGTGTTGTCTGTGAACTGTTGCCTGTGTGTGTCTCCCCATATCCATATCTAGGTGGTTACTGTGCCGTGCAGGCTGGCAGCATGCACTTTGTGTGCTGGTTCTGTGATGAGAGCTGCTGAGGCCTTGAGTCTGATCGACTTCTGAGTATGGATGCTGTGTGCGGTTCTGTCACTCCCTGTTGCGTAGGCTGGCTGCCTGTAACTGTGTACTGGGTACAGTTTATCCAGTGTATGCTGGTGGTTGTTTGGGTGGGCTGGCTGCAGCATTCTGTGACTGTGTGAACTGACACTTTGTATAGTTTGTTCTATGCTTCTTGTTACTCCTGGTGCTGGTGGGGTTAACATTTGCTGGTCTGTTCCTGGGCGAGTCTTATCTGGTGCCCTCTTATGCAGCTATTTCTATCTGAGAGCTGTGGGGTTTGTGGTCTGTCTGTCTTGTGCCTTGCTGGGTATTGCCACTTGCTGCCTAACTGCTTCTGATCCTGTCTGTTCCAAGTATATCCTGGCAGTGCCCAACTGCTTCTGATCCTGTCCGTTCCATGTATAGCCTGGCAGCGCTCAACTGCTTCTGATCCTGTCCGTTCCATGTATAGCCTGGCAGTGCCCAACTGCTTCTGATCCTGTCCGTTCCATGTATAGCCTGGCAGTGTCCAACTGCTTCTGATCCTGTCTGTTCCATGTATAGCCTGGCAGTGCCCAACTGCTTCTGGTCCTGTCTGTTCCATGTATAGCCTGGCAGTGCCCAACTGCTTCTGATCCTGTCCGTTCTATGTATAGCCTGGCAGTGCTCAAGTGCTTCTGATTCTGTCTGTTCCATGTATAGCCTGGCAGTGCCCAACTGCTTCTGATACTGTCTGTTCCATTTATAGCCTGGCAGTGACCAACTGCTTCTGCCTGTGTGCTGGTTCACATTTGTTGTCTGTTTCATGTCTTGAGTTTGTTTGGGTTCCAGTCCAGTTGTTGTTTGTAGTTCTCTGCAGGTAGCGGCCAAGTGTACCGGGACCTTACTGGAGGTGCAACCACTGAGCCCACAGCCAAGTTCATCCCCCACCACCTGGGGGTTTGTGAAAAAGGGGGCTCACTGGCTCTTCACCCTCTGGGGTTTTTCTCTGGTCTACCAGTGCACTTGGTTCAGTGGTAGTGCTACCACTATTGCCTAACCTGCATATCCTCTACTGTTATGGTCATTGTCATATGTCATTGTGCCACTCTGTGGCCTGCTGATGCTGCCATGAATGTCACCTTGCCACTCTGTGGCCTCCTCATGCTGTCGCCAACTCCTGAATATGTCATTGTGCCACTCTGAAGCCTCCTCATGCTGCCATCTCCACACTATGTCACCATGCCACTCAGTGGTATCATGCTGCTGCTGCTGCTTGAAGGTCTTGGTCTGATCACCGGCACCATGATCTAATTTTGGTTTTGGAAACCGACAAACCCAACTTGCTTTTGAGGGCTGCATTAATCTGCAGGTTACCGTCGCATAGCTCTACAGATAACTTTCCATCTGCATCTTTCTCAACAATCTGTGCCTTCAGTCTTTTATCCACACTGTGTCATTGTGCCACTCTGTGTCCTCCTCATGACTCTGCGAACTACAGACTGTCAATGTGCCACTCTGTGGCCTCATCATGCCGCCATGTATGTCACCTTGCCACTCTGTGGCTTCCTCATGCTGTTGCCAACTCCTGACTGTGTCATTGTGCCACTCTATGGCCTCCTCATGCTGCCATGTATGTCACTTTGCCACTCTGTGGCCTCCTCATGCTGTCGCCAACTCCTGAATATGTCATTGTGCCACTCTGAGGCCTCCTCATGCTGCCGCCACCTCTAGACACTGTCATTGTGCCACTCTGTGGCCTTTTGATGCTGCCATGTATGTCACCTTGCCACTCTGTGGCCTTCTCATGCTGTCGCAATTCCAAAATATGTCATTGTGCCACTCTGTGGCCTCCTCATGCTGCCATGTATGTCACCTTGCCACTCTGTGGCCTCCTCATGTTGTCGCCAACTTCTGAATATGTCATTGTGCCACTCTGAGGCCTCCTCATGCTGCTGCGAACTCCTGACTATGTCATTTTGCTACTCTGTTGCCTCCTGATGCTGCCATATCAACACTATATCACCGTGCCACTCTGTTGTATGATGCTGCTGCTTCTGCCATCTCTACACTATGTCACCTTGCCAATCTGTGGCTTTCTTATGCTGCTTCCACCTCCACACCTGTCATTGTGGCACTCAAAGGTCTCCTCAGACTGTAGCCAACTATATACTCTGTCATTGGGCCACTCGCTGGCATCCTCATACTGCTGCCAAATCCATGATTTGTCAGAAGGAAGGAA
>JAKVIS010001037.1:0-42453 GCA_033119425.1 Bufotes viridis
TGACGGCGAGCGGTACCCGGATCGGCCTGCACCCGGGGCGAGCGCCGCGCTTCGCCCCCGGGATTTCGGTTCCCTGCGCCCTCGGCGGTGGCGACGCCGGACCCGGTCGGGAGAGGGACGCAGAGGGTGTCGGGGGACCGGCTCCAGTTCCGAAAACCAACAAAATAGAACCGGAGTCCTATTCCATTATTCCTAGCTGAAGTATTTAGTTGACCCGGCCTGCTTTGAACACTCTAATTTTTTCAAAGTAAACGCTTCGGGCCCCCGGGACACTCAGTCAAGAGCATCGGGGAGGCGCCGAGAGGCAGGGGCTGGGACAGGCGGTTGCTCGCCTCGCGGCGGACCGCCAGCTCGATCCCAAGATCCAACTACGAGCTTTTTAACTGCAGCAACTTTAATATACGCTATTGGAGCTGGAACTCTTTTTATTGATTTTTTTTATTTTATATAAAAGTACAAAACTTCAACATATGCGTATGAAACAAAGCCGACAGAACAAAACAGATGTCAACTGGCCCAGCCCTATACACACGCTACACCACTGAAACTAACTATACTATATACAACTATACTATATACAACTACAAACGTATATACAAAACGAACTAAAACTGAAACTTATCCAGCCACTCCGACTGGAAATATTCCTACACTATCTAGAACACAAAAATGTAACACAAAATATAACAAATTATAAGTATAAGTACAAATTAAAAATATAAAGAAAAAAAAACATAAAATAAGGAAAAGAAACAGCAATACTTCTTCCATAACAAATACTTCTTGCATAAAAAAAATCAAGCGCTGCTGACTACTTCCAGGATCCCTGATCTGGACCTGTTCAGAGACCCCGTACCGTCTATCATTCCCGTCACCAACTTACAACTCACTGACATCTTACAGTTTCTGTAAGGGTCAGGCGAGCGGTACCTCCCGAAATCCCTCTCAAAAACCAAAGATGCGTGCCTGTCATACTCCGCCCCATACCTCTTACATCCAGGGTAATACAGCGCCACATACAACTTACATACAGGGTAATACAGCGCCCCATACCTCTTACATCCAGTTTAATACAGCGCCCCATAAATCTTATAGGCATGGTAATGCAGCGCCTCATACCTCTTACATCCAGGGTAATACAGCACCCAATACCTCTTACATCCAGGGTAATTCAGCCCCTCATACCTCACACCTCATATCTCTTACATACAGTGTAATACAGCGCCCCATACCTCTTACATCCAGGGTAATACAGCGCCTCATACCTCTTACATCCAGGGTAATACAGTGCCCCATACCTCTTACATCCAGGGTAATACAGCGTCCCATACCTCTTACATCCAGGGTATTACTGTGCCCCATACCTCTTACATCCAGGGTAATACAGCGCCCCATACCTCTTACATCCAGTTTAATACAGCGCCCCATAAATCTTATAGGCATGGTAATGCAGCGCCTCATACCTCTTACATCCAGTGTAAGACAGTGCCCCATACCTCTTACATCCAGGGTAATACAGCACCCAATACCTCTTACATCCAGGATAATTCAGCCCCTCATACCTCTTACATCCAGGGTAAACAGCGCCCCATGCCTCGTACATCTAGAATAATACAGCGCCCCATAACTCTTACATCCAAGGTAATACAGCGCCCCATACCTCTTATATCCAGGGTAATACAGCGCCCCATACCTCTTACATCCATGGTAATAAAGCACCTCATATCTCTTACATACAGTGTAATACAGCGCCCCATACCTCTTACATACAGGGTAATACAGCGACACATACATCTTACATCCAGGGTAATACAGCGCCCCATACATCATACTTCCAGGGTAATACATCGAATCATACCTCTTACATCCAGGTTAAAAAAGCGCCACATATATCTTACATCCAGGGTAATATAGCGCCCTATACTTACATATAGGGTAATAAAGGGCCACATACATCTTACTTCCAGGGTAATACAGCGCCCCATACCTTTTACAACCAGGGTAATACAGCGCCACATACCTCTTACATCCAGGGTAATACAGTGCCACATACCTCTTACATCCACGGTAATACAGCACCCCATACCTCTTACATCCAGGGTAATACAGCGCCCCATACCTCTTACATCCAGGGTAATACAGCGCCACATACATCTTACTTCCAGGGTAATACAGCGACTCATACCTCTTACATCCAGGGTAATACAGCGCCTCATACCTCTTACATCCAGGGTAATACAGCGCCCATACCTCTTACCAGGTAATACAGCTCCATACCTCTTACATCCAGGGCTACACGCCCCATACTCTTACATCCAGGGTAATACAGCGCCCCATACCTCTTACATCCATGGTAATACAGCACCTCATACCTCTTACATCCAGGGTAATACAGCGCCCCATACCTCTTACATCCAGGGTAATACAGCGCCCCATACCTCTTACATCCAGGGTAATACAGCGCCCCATACCTCTTACATCCATGGTAATACAGCACCCCATACCTCTTACATCCAGGTAATACAGCGCCCCATACCTCTTACATCCAGGGTAATACAGCGCCCCATACCTCTTACATCCAGGGTAATACAGCACCCCATACCTCTTACATCCAGGATAATACAGCGCCCCATACCTCTTACATCCAGGGTAATACAGCGCCCTATACCTCTTACATCCAGGGTAATATAGCGCCCATACCTCTTACATCCAGGGTAATACAGCGCCCACATACATCTTACATCCAGGGTAATACAGCGACCCATACCTCTTACATCCAGGGTAATACAGCGCTCCATACATCTTACATCCATGGTAATACAGCGCCTCATACCTCTTACATCCAGGGTAATACAGCGCCCCATACCTCTTACATCCAGGGTAATACAGCGCCCCATACCTCTTACATACAGGGTAATACAGCGCCCCATACCTCTTACATCCAGGGTAATACAGCGCCCCATACCTCTTACATCCAGGGTAATACAGCGCCCCATACCTCTTACATCCAGGGTAATACAGCGCCCATACCTCTTACATCCAGGGTAATACAGCGCCCCATACCTCTTACATCCAGGGTAATACAGCGCCCCATACCTCTTACATCCAGGGTAATACAGCGCCACATACATCTTACATCCAGGGTAATACAGCGCCCATACTCTCTTACATCCAGGGTTAATACAGCGCCTCATACCTCTTACATACAGAGTAATACAGCGCCCCATACCTCTTACATCCAGGGTAATACAGCGCCACATACATCTTACATCCAGGGTAATACAGCGCCCCATACCTCTTACATCCAGGGTAATACAGCGCCCCATACCTCTTACATCCAGAGTAATACAGCGCCCCATACCTCTTACATCCAGGGTAATACAGCGCCCCATACCTCTTACATCCAGGGTAATACAGCGCCACATACATCTTACATCCAGGGTAATACAGCGCCCCATACCTCTTACATCCAGGGTAATACAGCGCCCCATACATCTTACATGCATGGTAATACAGCGCCCCATACCTCTTACATCCAGGGTAATACAGCGCCCCATAACTCTTACATCCAGGGTAATACAGCGCCCATACCTCTTACATCCAGGGTAATACAGCGCCCCATACCTCTTACATCCAGGGTAATACAGCGCCCATACCTCTTACATACAGGGCAATACAGCGCCCCATACCTCTTACATCCAGGGTAATACAGCGCCCCATACCTCTTACATCCAGGGTAATACAGCGCCACATACCTCTTACATCCAGGGTAATACAGCGCCACATACCTCTTACATCCAGGGTAATACAGCGCCCCATACCTCTTACATCCAGGGTAATACAGCGCCCCATACCTCTTACATCCAGGGTAATACAGCGCCTCATACCTCTTACATCCAGGGTAATACAGCGCCCCATACCTCTTACATCCAGGGTAATACAGCGCCCCATACCTCTTACATCCAGGGTAATACAGCGCCCCATACCTCTTACATCCAGGGTAATACAGCGCCCCATACCTCTTACATCCAGGGTAATACAGCGCCCCATACCTCTTACATCCAGGGTAATACAGCGCCCCATACCTCTTACATACAGGGTAATACAGCGCCCCATACCTCTTACATCCAGGGTAATACAGCGCCCCATACCTCTTACATCCAGGGTAATACAGCGCCTCATACCTCTTACATCCAGGGTAATACAGCGCCCCATACCTCTTACATCCAGGGTAATACAGCGCCCCATACCTCTTACATCCAGGGTAATACAGCGCCACATACCTCTTACATCCAGGGTAATACAGCGCCCCATACATCTTACATCCAGGGTAATACAGCGCCCCATACCTCTTACATCCAGGGTAATACAGCGCCTCATACCTCTTACATCCAGGGTAATACAGCGCCCATACCTCTTACATCCAGGGTAATACAGCGCCCCATACCTCTTACATCCAGGGTAATACAGCGCCCCATACCTCTTACATCCAGGGTAATACAGCGCCCCATACCTCTTACATCCAGGGTAATACAGCGCCCCATACCTCTTACATCCAGGGTAATACAGCGCCCATACCTCTTACATCCAGGGTAATACAGCGCCCCATACCTCTTACATCCAGGGTAATACAGCGCCCATACCTCTTACATCCAGGGTAATACAGCGCCCCATACCTCTTACATCCAGGGTAATACAGCGCCCCATACCTCTTACATCCAGGGTAATACAGCGCCCCATACCTCTTACATCCAGGGTAATACAGCGCCACATACCTCTTACATCCAGGGTAATACAGCGCCTCATACCTCTTACATCCAGGGTAATACAGCGCCCCATACCTCTTACATCCAGGGTAATACAGCGCCCCATACCTCTTACATCCAGGGTAATACAGCGCCACATACCTCTTACATCCAGGGTAATACAGCGCCCATACCTCTTACATCCAGGGTAATACAGCGCCCCATACCTCTTACATCCAGGGTAATACAGCGCCCCATACCTCTTACATCCAGGGTAATACAGCGCCTCATACCTCTTACATCCAGGGTAATACAGCGCCCCATACCTCTTACATCCAGGGTAATACAGCGCCCCATACCTCTTACATACAGGGTAATACAGCGCCCCATACCTCTTACATCCAGGGTAATACAGCGCCCCATACCTCTTACATCCAGGGTAATACAGCGCCCCATACCTCTTACATCCAGGGTAATACAGCGCCCCATACCTCTTACATCCAGGGTAATACAGCGCCCCATACCTCTTACATCCAGGGTAATACAGCGCCCCATACCTCTTACATCCAGGGTAATACAGCGCCCCATACCTCTTACATACAGGGTAATACAGCGCCCCATACCTCTTACATCCAGGGTAATACAGCGCCCCATACCTCTTACATCCAGGGTAATACAGCGCCCCATACCTCTTACATCCAGGGTAATACAGCGCCACATACCTCTTACATCCAGGGTAATACAGCGCCCCATACCTCTTACATCCAGGGTAATACAGCGCCCCATACCTCTTACATCCAGGGTAATACAGCGCCCCATACCTCTTACATCCAGGGTAATACAGCGCCCATACCTCTTACATCCAGGGTAATACAGCGCCCATACCTCTTACATCCAGGGTAATACAGCGCCCATACCTCTTACATCCAGGGTAATACAGCGCCCCATACCTCTTACATCCAGGGTAATACAGCGCCCCATACCTCTTACATCCAGGGTAATACAGCGCCCTATACCTCTTACATCCAGGGTAATACAGCGCCCCATACCTCTTACATCCAGGGTAATACAGCGCCCCATACCTCTTACATCCAGGGTAATACAGCGCCCATACCTCTTACATACAGGGTAATACAGCGCCCCATACCTCTTACATCCAGGGTAATACAGCGCCTCATACCTCTTACATCCAGGGTAATACAGCGCCCCATACCTCTTACATCCAGGGTAATACAGCGCCCCATACCTCTTACATCCAGGGTAATACAGCGCCCATACCTCTTACATCCAGGGTAATACAGCGCCACATACATCTTACATCCAGGGTAATACAGCGCCCCATACCTCTTACATACAGGGTAATACAGCGCCACATACATCTTACATACAGGGTAATACAGCGCCACATACCTCTTACATCCAGGGTAATACAGCGCCCCATACCTCTTACATCCAGGGTAATACAGCGCCCATACCTCTTACATCCAGGGTAATACAGCGCCTCATACCTCTTACATACAGGGTAATACAGCGCCCCATACCTCTTACATCCAGGGTAATACAGCGCCCCATACCTCTTACATACAGGGTAATACAGCGCCACATACATCTTACATCCAGGGTAATACAGCGCCCCATACCTCTTACATCCAGGGTAATACAGCGCCCCATACATCTTACATCCAGGGTAATACAGCGCCTCATACCTCTTACATCCAGGGTAATACAGCGCCACATACCTCTTACATCCAGGGTAATACAGCGCCCCATACCTCTTACATCCAGGGTAATACAGCGCCCCATACCTCTTACATCCAGGGTAATACAGCGCCACATACATCTTACATCCAGGGTAATACAGCGCCCCATACCTCTTACATCCAGGGTAATACAGTGCCCCATACCTCTTACATCCAGGGTAATACAGCGCCCCATACCTCTTACATCCAGGGTAATACAGCGCCCCATACCTCTTACATCCAGGGTAATACAGCGCCACATACATCTTACATACAGGGTAATACAGCGCCACATACATCTTACATCCAGGGTAATACAGCGCCCATACCTCTTACATCCAGTGTAATACAGTGCCCCATACCTCTTACATCCAGGGTAATACAGCGCCCCATACCTCTTACATCCAGGGTAATACAGCGCCCCATACCTCTTACATCCAGTGGTAATACAGCGCCCCATACATCTTACATCCATGGTAATACAGCGCCCCATACCTCTTACATCCAGGGTAATACAGCGCCCCATACCTCTTACATCCAGGGTAATACAGCGCCCCATACCTCTTACATCCAGGGTATTACAGTGCCCCATACCTCTTACATACAGGGTAATACAGCGCCCCATAACTCTTACATCCAGAGTAATACAGCGCCACATACCTCTTACATACAGGGTAATACAGCGCCCCATACCTCTTACATCCAGGGTAATACAGCGCCCCATACCTCTTACATCCAGGGTAATACAGCGCCCCATACCTCTTACATCCAGGGTAATACAGCGCCACATACATCTTACATACAGGGTAATACAGCGCCACATACCTATTACATACAGGGTAATACAGCAGCCCCATACCTCTTACATCCAGGGTAAGAAAGCACCTCATACCTGTTACATACAGGGTAATACAGCGCCCCATACCTCTTACATACATGGTAATACAGCGCCCCATACATCTTACCTCCATTGTAATACAGCGCCTCATACCTCTTACATCTATGGTAATAAAGCACCTCATACCTCTTACATCCAGGGTAATACAGTGTCCCATACCTCTTACATCCAGGGTAATACAGCACCACATAACTCTTACATCCAGGGTATTCCAGCGACTCATATCCATTACATCCAGGGTAATACAGCACCACATACCTCTTACATACAGGGTAATACAGCGCCCCATACCTCTTACATCCAGGGTAATACAGCGCCCCATACCTCTTACATCCAGGGTAATACAGCGCCCCATAACTCTTACATCCAGTGTAATACAGCGCCCCATACCTCTTACATCCATGGTAATACAGCGCCCCATACCTCTGACATCCAGGGTAATACAGCGCCCCATAACTCTTACATCCATGGTAATAAAGCACCTCATAACTCTTACAACGAGGGAAATACAGCGACTCATACCTCTTACATACAGGGTAATACAGCGCCCCATACCTCTTACATCCAGGGTAATACAGCGACACATAAATCTTACATACAGGATAATACAGCGTCCCATACCTCTTACATCCATGGTAATACAGCGCCCCATACCTCTTACATCCAGGGTAATACTGCGCCCCATACCTCTTACATCCAGGGTATTACAGCGCCCCATACCTCTTACATCCAGGGTAATACAGCACCTCATACCTCTTACATCCAGGGTATTCCAGCGACTCATATCTCATTATATCCAGGTTAATACAGCGCCACATACATCTTACATACAGGGTAATACAGCGCTCCATACTCCTTACATCCAGGGTAATACAGCGCCCCATACCTCTTACATCCATCGTAATACAGCGCCCCATACCTCTTACATCCAAGGTAATACAGCGCCACATACATCTTACATCCATGGTAATACAGCGCCCCATACCTCTTACATCCAGGGTAATACAGCACCTCATACCTCTTACATCCAGGGTAATACAGCGCCCCATACCTCTTACATCCAGGGTAATACAGCGCCCCATACATCTTACATCCATGGTAATACAGCGCCTCATACCTCTTACATCCAGGGTAATACAGCGCCCCATACCTCTTACATCCAGGGTAATACAGCGACCCATACCTCTTACATCCAGGGTAATACAGCGCCCCATACCTCTTACATCCAGGGTAATACAGCGCCTCATACCTCTTACATCCAGTGTAATACAGCGCCCCATACCTCTTACATCCAGGGTAATACAGCACCCCATACCTCTTACATCCAGGGTAATACAGCGCCTCATACCTCTTACATCCAGGGTAATACAGCGCCTCATACATCTTACATCCAGGGTAATACAGCGCCCCATACCTCTTACATCCAGGGTAATACAGCGCCTCATACCTCTTACATCCAGGGTAATACAGCGCCCCATACCTCTTACATCCAGGGTAATACAGCGCCCCATACCTCTTACATCCAGGGTAATACAGCGCCACATACCTCTTACATCCAGGGTAATACAGCGCCCCATACCTCTTACATCCAGGGTAATACAGCGCCCCATACCTCTTACATCCAGGGTAATACAGCGCCCCATACCTCTTACATCCAGGGTAATACAGCGCCCCATACCTCTTACATCCAGGGTAATACAGCGCCCCATACCTCTTACATCCAGGGTAATACAGCGCCCCATACCTCTTACATCCAGGGTAATACAGCGCCTCATACCTCTTACATCCAGGGTAATACAGCGCCTCATACCTCTTACATACAGGGTAATACAGCGCCCCATACCTCTTACATCAGGGTAATACAGCGCCACATAAATCTTACATACAGGAGTAATACAGCGTCCCATACCTCTTACATCCATGGTAATACAGCGCCCCATACCTCTTACATCCAGGGTAATACAGCGCCCCATACCTCTTACATCAGGGTATTACAGCGCCCCATACCTCTTACATCCAGGGTAATACAGCACCTCATACCTCTTACATCCAGGTTATTCAGCGACTCATATCCATTACATCCAGGTTAATACAGCGCCACATACAACTTACATACAGGGTAATACAGCGCTCCATACCTCTTACATCCAGGGTTAATACAGCGCCCCATACCTCTTACATCCATGCGTAATACAGCGCCCCATATCTGTTACATCCAAGGTAATACAGCGCCACATACATCTTACATCTATGGTAATACAGCGCCCCATACACTCTTACATCCATGGTAATACAGCACCTCATACCTCTTACATACAGGGTAATACAGCGCCCCATACCTCTTACATCCAGGGTAATACAGCGCCCCATACACTCTTACATGCAGGGTAATACAGCGCCTCATACCTCTTACATCCAGGGTAATACAGCGCCCCATACCTCTTACATCCAGGGTAATACAGCGACCCATACCTCCTACATACAGGGTAATGCAGCGACCCATACCTCTTACATCCAGGGTAATACAGCGCCCATACCTCTTACATCCAGTGTAATACAGCGCCCCATACCTCTTACATCCAGGGTAATACAGCACCCATACCTCTTACATCCAGTGTAATAAAGCACCTCATACCTCTTACATCCAGGGTAATACAGCGACTCATACATCTTACATCCAGGGTAATACAGCGCCCCATCCCTCTTACATCCAGGCTAATAAAGCACCTCATACCTCTGACATCCAGGGTAATACAGCGCCCCATACCTCTTACATCCATGGTAATAAAGCACCTCATAACTCTTACAACGAGGGAAATACAGCGACTCATACCTCTTACATACAGGGTAATACAGCGCCCCATACCTCTTACATCCAGGGTAATACAGCGACAGATAAATCTTACATACAGGATAATACAGCGTCCCATACCTCTTACATCCATGGTAATAAAGCGCCCCATACCTCTTACATCCAGGGTATTACTGTGCCCCATACCTCTTACATCCAGGGTATTACAGCGCCCCATACCTCTTACATCCAGGGTAATAAAGCACCTCATACCTCTTACATCCAGGTTATTCCAGCGACTCATATCCATTATATCCAGGTTAATACAGCGCCACATACAACTTACATACAGGGTAATACAGCGCTCCATACTCCTTACATCCAGGGTTAATACAGCGCCGCATACCTCTTACATCCATCGTAATACAGCGCCCCATATCTGTTACATCCAAGGTAATACAGCGCCACATACATCTTACATCTATGGTAATAAAGCGCCCCATAACTCTTACATCCATGGTAATAAAGCACCTCATACCTCTTACATACAGTGTAATACAGCGCCCCATAACTCTTACATCCAGGTTAATACAGCGCCCCATATATCTTACAGGCATGGTAATACAGCGCCTCATACCTCTTACATCCAGGGTAATACAGCGCCCCATACCTCTTACATCCAGGGTAATACAGCGACCCATACCTCCTACATACAGGGTAATGCAGCGACCCATACCTCTTACATCCAGGGTAATACAGCGCCCCATACCTCTTACATCCAGTGTAATACAGCGCCCCATACCTCTTACATCCAGGGTAATACAGCACCCCATACTTCTTACATCCATTGTAATAAAGCACCTCATACCTCTTACATCCAGGGTAATACAGCGACTCATACATCTTACATCCAGGGTAATACAGCGCCCCATCCCTCTTACATCCAGGCTAATAAAGCACCTCATACCTCTGACATCCAGGGGAATACAGCGCCCCATACCTCTTACATCCAGGGTAATACAGCATCCCATAACTCTTACATCCAGGGTAATACAGCGCCACATACCTCTTACATCCAGGGTAATACAGCGCCCCATACCTCTTACATCCAGGGTAATACAGCGCCCAATACCTCTTACATCCAGGGTAATACAGCGCCCAATACCTCTTACATCCAGGCTAATACAGTGCCCCATACCTCTTACATACAGGCTAATACAGCGCCCCATACCTCTTACATCCAGGGTAATACAGCGCCACATACATCCTACATCCAGGGTAATACAGCGCCACATACATCTTACATACAGGGTAATACAGTGCCCCATACCTATAACATCCAAGGTAATATAGCGCCATATACATCTTAAATCCAGGGTAATACAGTGCCTCATACCTCTTATATCCAGGGTAATACAGCGCCCCATACCTCTTACATCCCGGGTAATGAAGCACTCCATAACTCTTACATCCATGGTAATAAAGCACCTCACACCTCTTACATCCAGGGTAATACAGCGCCCCATACCTCTTACATCCAGGGTAATACAGTGCCCAATACCTCTTACATCCATGGTAATAAAGCACCTCACACCTCTTACATCCAGGGTAATACAGTGCCCCACACCTCTTACATCCAGGGTATTACAGCGCCCATACCTCTTACATCCATGGTAATAAAGCACCTCATACCTCTTACATCCAGGGTAATACAGGGACTCATAAATCTTACATCCAGGGGAATACAGCGCCCCATACATCTTACATACAGGGTAATACAGCGCCCCATACCTCTTACATCCAGTGTAATACAGCACCCCATACCTCTTACATCCAGGGTAATACAGCGCACCAGGGGCGTAGCTAGAAATGACTGGGCCCCACAGCAAATTTTTGTATTTGGCCCCACCAACCCGCTCGTTTCGCTCCCCCTCTATAATGTGCCAGCCATATAGCCACCCTATAATGTGCCAGTAGTCAGCCATATAGCCCCCCAGCCCCCTATAATGTGCCAGTAGCCAGCCATATAACCCCCCTATAATGTGCCAGTAGCCAGCCATATAACCCCCCTATAATGTGCCAGTAGTCAGCCATATAACCCCTCCTATAATGTGCCAGTAGTCAGCCATATAACCCCCCCTATAATGTGCCAGTAGTCAGCCATATAAACCCACCCTATAATGTGCCAGTAGCCAGCCATATAGTACCAGATGCCCCCATAGTGCTCCTCTCCCCATAGTGCCCCCTATACTGTACCAATATCAAGTGCCTCTGTCTTCCCCCATCCCAATATCATAGTGCCATCCTCTCCCCTGCCCCCTAATGTGTGTGCCAATATGAAGTGCCTATCTCTCCCCCCATTTGCCAATATCATAGTGCCAATAGCCCCTCCTCCCTGTGGCAGTAAAGTAAAAGTCCAGTATTTAAAAAAAAAAAAAAAAACAACGCATATACTTACCTCCATGTTAGGCAAGCCTCATTTATCCTGTCTTTCAGAAAAGTTTGTGAGGGGAATCGAACCTGTGACCATTAGGATGAAAGGCAAGACACTTAACCACAAGACCATATGAGCTGCATAGCCAGGTAGCTAAAAAAAAAAAAAAAAAATATGACCTCTAGATAAAGACGACTGAGGGGAGATCTAATAACTATGTATAAATATATCAGGGGTCAGTACAAAGATCTCTCCCATCATCTATTTATCCCCAGGACTGTGACTGTGACGAGGGGACATCCTCTGCGTCTGGAGGAAAGAAGGTTTGTACACAAACATAGAAAAGGGTTCTTCACGGTAAGAGCAGTAAGACTATGGAACTCTCTGCCTGAGGAGGTGGTGATGGTGAGTACAATAAGGGAATTCAAGAGGGGCCTGGATGTATTTCTGGAGCGTAATAATATTTCAGGCTATAACTACTAAAGATGGGTCGTTGATCCAGGGAGTTATTCTGACTGCCTGATTGGAGTCGGGAAGGAATTTTTTCCCCTTAAGTGGGGAAAATTGGCTCTACCTCACAGGGGTTTTTTGCCTTCCTCTGGATCAACTTGCAGGAAACAGGTCGAACTGGATGGGCAAATGTCTTTTTTCGGCCTTATATACTATGTTACTATGTTAGATAAGGAGAACTTTGATAGTGTATCCATACACATTACAGCTGCCCCAACACACCAAGCTTGGCAACATCCATATACAATGTGCTGGTGCAGCTGTAATGTGTATGGATACACTATTAAAGTTCTCCACATCTAGAGGTCTTATTTTTTATTTTTTTATTTTTTTTTTTTTTTTAAGCTATCTGGCTATTCAGCTCATATAGCTTTGTGGATAAGTGTCTTGCCTTTGAACCTAATGGTTGCAGGTTCGATCCCCAGGGTAAGCTTTTCTGAAAGAAAGAAAAAATAAGTTTTAAATAGACAAGGGCGAGAGGACACGTGCTGATTACCCAGGGGAGGCATGGTAATACAGCGCCTCATACCTCTTACATCCAGGGTAATACAGCGCCCCATACCTCTTACATCCAGGGTAATACAGCGACCCATACCTCCTACATACAGGGTAATGCAGCGACCCATACCTCTTACATCCAGGGTAATACAGCGCCCCATACCTCTTACATCCAGTGTAATACAGCGCCCCATACCTCTTACATCCAGGGTAATACAGCATCCCATAACTCTTACATCCAGGGTAATACAGCGCCACATACCTCTTACATCCAGGGTAATACAGCGCCCCATACATCTTACATACAGGGTAATACAGCGCCCCATACCTCTTACATCCAGTGTAATACAGCGCCCCATACCTCTTACATACAGAGTTATACAGCGCCACATACATCTTACATCCAGGGTAATACAGCACCCCATACTTCTTACATACAGGGTAATACAGCGCCCCATACCTCTTACATCCAGTGTAATACAGCGCCCCATACCTCTTACATACAGGGTAATACAGCGCCACATACATCTTACATCCAGGGTAATACAGCACCCCATACCTCTTACATCCATTGTAATAAAGCACCTCATACCTCTTACATCCAGGGTAATACAGCGACTCATACATCTTACATCCAGGGTAATACAGCGCCCCATAAATCTTACATACAGGGTAATACAGCGCCACATACCTCTTACATACAGAGTAATACAGCGCCACATACCTCTTACATCCAGGGTAATACAGCGCCCCATCCCTCTTACATCCAGGCTAATAAAGCACCTCATACCTCTGACATCCAGGGGAATACAGCACCCCATACCTCTTACATCCAGGGTAATACAGCATCCCATAACTCTTACATCCAGGGTAATACAGCGCCACATACCTCTTACATCCAGGGTAATACAGCGCCCCATACCTCTTACATCCAGGGTAATACAGCGCCCAATACCTCTTACATCCAGGGTAATACAGCGCCCATACCTCTTACATCCAGGGCTAATACAGTGCCCCATACCTCTTACATCCAGGGTAATACAGCGCCACATACCTCTTACATCCAGGGTAATACAGCGCCACATACATCTTACATACAGGGTAATACAGTGCCCCATACCTATAACATCCAAGGTAATATAGCGCCATATACATCTTAAATCCAGGGTAATACAGTGCCTCATACCTCTTATATCCAGGGTAATACAGCGCCCCATACCTCTTACATCCCGGGTAATGAAGCACTCCATAACTCTTACATCCATGGTAATAAAGCACCTCACACCTCTTACATCCAGGGTAATACAGCGCCCCATACCTCTTACATCCAGGGTAATACAGTGCCCAATACCTCTTACATCCATGGTAATAAAGCACCTCACACCTCTTACATCCAGGGTAATACAGTGCCCCACACCTCTTACATCCAGGGTATTACAGCGCCCCATACCTCTTACATCCATGGTAATAAAGCACCTCATACCTCTTACATCCAGGGTAATACAGGGACTCATAAATCTTACATCCAGGGGAATACAGCGCCCCATACATCTTACATACAGGGTAATACAGCGCACCAGGGGCGTAGCTAGAAATGACTGGGCCCCACAGCAAATTTTTGTATTGGGCCCCACCAACCCGCGCGTTTCGCTCCCCCTCTATAATGTGCCAGCCATATAGCCACCCTATAATGTGCCAGTAGTCAGCCATATAGCCCCCCAGCCCCCCTATAATGTGCCAGTAGCCAGCCATATAAACCCCCTATAATGTGCCAGTAGCCAGCCATATAACCCCCCTATAATGTGCCAGTAGTCAGCCATATAACCCCTCCTATAATGTGCCAGTAGTCAGCCATATAACCCCCCCTATAATGTGCCAGTAGTCAGCCATATAAACCCACCCTATAATGTGCCAGTAGCCAGCCATATAGTACCAGATGCCCCCATAGTGCTCCTCTCCCCATAGTGCCCCTATAATGTGCCAATATCAAGTGCCTCTGTCTTCCCCCATCCCAATATCATAGTGCCATCCTCTCCCCTGCCCCTAATGTGTGTGCCAATATGAAGTGCCTATCTCTCCCCCATTTGCCAATATCATAGTGCCAATAGCCCCTCCTCCCTGTGGCAGTAAAGTAAAGTCCAGTATTTAAAAAAAAAAAAACAACGCATATACTTACCTCCATGTTAGGCAAGCCTCATTTATCCTGTCTTTCAGAAAAGTTTGTGAGGGGAATCGAACCTGTGACCATTAGGATGAAAGGCAAGACACTTAACCACAAGACCATATGAGCTGCATAGCCTGGTAGCTAAAAAAAAAAATATGACCTCTAGATAAGGAGAACTTTGATAGTGTATCCATACACATTACAGCTGCCCCAACACACCAAGCTCTGCTACATCCATATACAATGTGCTGGTGCAGCTGTAATGTGTATGGATACACTATCAAAGTTCTCCACATCTAGAGGTCTTATTATTTTTTTTTTAGCTATCTGGCTATTCAGCTCATATAGCTTTGTGGATAAGTGTCTTGCCTTTGAACCTAATGGTTGCAGGTTCGATCCCCAGGGTAAGCTTTTCTGAAAGAAAGAAAAAATAAGTTTTAAATAGACAAGGGCGAGAGGACACGTGCTGATTACCCAGGGGAGGAGAGGAGTTGAGGACAACACGTGCTTGCCGGGCCCCCTGTAAGCCCGGGCCCGAAGCAGCTGCTTCCCCTGCTTCCCCGGTAGTTACGCCCCTGCAGCGCACCATACTTCTTACATATAGGGTAATAAAGCGCCACATACATCTTACATCCAGGGTAATACAGCGCCCCATACCTCTTACATACAGGGTAATACAGTGGCCCATACCTCTTACATACAGGTTAATACAGTGCCCCATACCTCTTACATCCAGGGTAATACAGCAACCCATACCTCTTACATCCAGGGTATTACAGCGCCACATACCTCTTACATCCAGGGTAATACAGCGCCCCATACCTCTTACATCCAGGGTAATACAGCGCCTCATACCTCTTACATCCAGGGTAATACAGCGCCCCATACCTCTTACATCCAGGGTAATACAGCGCCCCATACCTCTTACATCCAGGGTAATACAGCGCCCCATACCTCTTACATCCAGGGTAATACAGCGCCTCATACCTCTTACATCCAGGGTAATACAGCGCCACATACCTCTTACATCCAGGGTAATACAGCGCCCCATACCTCTTACATACAGGGTAATACAGCGCCCCATACCTCTTACATACAGGGTAATACAGTGCCCCATACCTCTTACATCCAGGGTAATACAGCGCCCCATACCTCTTACATACAGGGTAATACAGCGCCCCATACCTCTTACATCCAAGGTAATATAGCGCCACATACATCTTACATCCAGGGTAATACAGTGCCTCATACCTCTTATATCCATGGTAATACAGCGCCCCATACCTCTTACATCCAGGGTAATACAGCGCCCCATAACTCTTACATACAGGGTAATACAGCGCCCCATACCTCTTACATCCAGGGTAATACAGCGCCCCATACCTCTTACATCCAGGGTAATACAGCGCCACATACCTCTTACATCCAGGGTAATACAGCGCCACATACCTCTTACATACAGGGTAATACACCGCCTCATACCTCTTACATCCAGGGTAATACAGAGCCCCATAACTCTTACATCCAGGGTAATACAGTGCCCCATACCTCTTACATCCAGGGTAATACAGTGCTCCATACCTCTTACATCCAAGGTAATACAGCGCCCCATACCTCTTACATCCAGGGTAATACAGCGCCCCATACATCTTACATCCAGGGTAAGACAGTGCCCCATACCTCTTACATCCAGGGTAATACAGCGCCCCATACCTCTTACATCCAGGGTAATACAGCGCCCATACCTCTTACATCCAGGGTAATACAGCGCCCCATACCTCTTACATCCAGGGTAATACAGCGCCCATACCTCTTACATCCAGGGTAATACAGCACCCCATACCTCTTACATCCAGGGTAATACAGCGCCACATACATCTTACATCCAGGGTAATACAGCGCCCCATACCTCTTACATCCAGGGTAATACAGTGCCCCATACCTCTTACATCCAGGGTAATACAGCGCCCCATACCTCTTACATCCAGGGTAATACAGCGCCCCATACCTCTTACATACAGGGTAATACAGCGCCACATACATCTTACATCCAGGGTAATACAGCGCCCCATACCTCTTACATCCAGGGTAATACAGCGCCCATACCTCTTACATACAGGGTAATACAGTGCCCCATACCTCTTACATCCAGGGTAATACAGCGCCCCATACCTCTTACATCCAGGGTAATACAGCGCCCCATACCTCTTACATCCAGGGTAATACAGCGCCCCATACCTCTTACATCCAGGGTAATACAGCGCCCCATACCTCTTACATCCAGGGTAATACAGCGCCCCATACCTCTTACATCCAGGGTAATACAGCGCCCCATACCTCTTACATCCAGGGTAATACAGCGCCCCATACCTCTTACATCCAGGGTAATACAGCGCCTCATAACTCTTACATCCAGGGTAATACAGCGCCACATACCTCTTACATCCAGGGTAATACAGCGCCCCATACCTCTTACATCCAGGGTAATACAGTGCCCCATACCTCTTACATACAGGGTAATACAGTGCCCCATACCTCTTACATCCAGGGTAATACAGCGCCACATACCTCTTACATCCAGGGTAATACAGCGCCCCATACCTCTTACATCCAGGGTAATACAGCGCCCCATACCTCTTACATCCAGGGTAATACAGCGCCCCATACCTCTTACATCCAGGGTAATACAGCGCCCCATACCTCTTACATCCAGGGTAATACAGCGCCCCATACCTCTTACATACAGGGTAATACAGCGCCCCATACCTCTTACATCCAGGGTAATACAGCGCCTCATACCTCTTACATCCAGGGTAATACAGCGCCCCATACCTCTTACATCCAGGGTAATACAGCGCCCCATACCTCTTACATCCAGGGTAATACAGCGCCTCATACCTCTTACATCCAGGGTAATACAGCGCCCCATAACTCTTACATCCAGGGTAATACAGCGCCCCATACCTCTTACATCCAGGGTAATACAGCGCCCCATACCTCTTACATCCAGGGTAATACAGCGCCCCATACCTCTTACATCCAGGGTAATACAGCGCCCCATACCTCTTACATCCAGGGTAATACAGCGCCCCATACCTCTTACATCCAGGGTAATACAGCGCCCCATACCTCTTACATCCAGGGTAATACAGCGCCCCATACCTCTTACATCCAGGGTAATACAGCGCCCCATACCTCTTACATCCAGGGTAATACAGCGCCCCATACCTCTTACATCCAGTGTAATACAGCACCCCATACCTCTTACATCCAGGGTAATACAGCGCCACATACATCTTACATCCAGGGTAATACAGCGCCCCATACCTCTTACATCCAGGGTAATACAGTGCCCCATACCTCTTACATCCAGGGTAATACAGCGCCCCATACCTCTTACATCCAGGGTAATACAGCGCCCCATACCTCTTACATCCAGGGTAATACAGCGCCCCATACCTCTTACATACAGGGTAATACAGCGCCCCATACCTCTTACATCCAGGGTAATACAGCGCCCCATACCTCTTACATCCAGGGTAATACAGCGCCCCATAACTCTTACATCCAGGGTAATACAGCGCCCCATACCTCTTACATCCAGGGTAATACAGCGCCCCATACCTCTTACATCCAGGGTAATACAGCGCCCCATACCTCTTACATCCAGGGTAATACAGCGCCCCATACCTCTTACATCCAGGGTAATACAGCGCCTCATACCTCTTACATCCAGGGTAATACAGCGCCTCATACCTCTTACATCCAGGGTAATACAGCGCCCCATAACTCTTACATCCAGGGTAATACAGCGCCCCATACCTCTTACATCCAGGGTAATACAGCGCCCCATACCTCTTACATCCAGGGTAATACAGCGCCCCATACCTCTTACATACAGGGTAATACAGCGCCCCATACCTCTTACATCCAGGGTAATACAGCGCCCCATACCTCTTACATCCAGGGTAATACAGCGCCCCATACCTCTTACATCCAGGGTAATACAGCGCCCCATACCTCTTACATCCAGGGTAATACAGCGCCCCATACCTCTTACATCCAGGGTAATACAGCGCCCCATACCTCTTACATCCAGGGTAATACAGCGCCCCATACCTCTTACATCCAGGGTAATACAGCGCCCCATACCTCTTACATCCAGGGTAATACAGCGCCCCATACCTCTTACATCCAGGGTAATACAGCGCCCCATACCTCTTACATCCAGGGTAATACAGCGCCCCATACCTCTTACATCCAGGGTAATACAGCGCCTCATACCTCTTACATCCAGGGTAATACAGCGCCACATACCTCTTACATCCAGGGTAATACAGCGCCCCATACCTCTTACATCCAGGGTAATACAGCGCCCCATACATCTTACATCCAGGGTAATACAGCGCCTCATACCTCTTACATCCAGGGTAATACAGCGCCCCATACCTCTTACATCCAGGGTAATACAGCGACCCATACCTCTTACATACAGGGTAATACAGCGCCCATACCTCTTACATCCAGGGTAATACAGCGCCCCATACCTCTTACATCCAGGGTAATACAGCGCCCCATACCTCTTACATCCAGGGTAATACAGCGCCCCATACCTCTTACATCCAGGGTAATACAGCGCCCCATACATCTTACATACTGTGTAATACAGCGCCACATACATCTTACATCCAGGGTAATACAGCGCCACATACATCTTACATCCAGGGTAATACAGTGCCCCATACCTCTTACATCCAGGGTAATACAGCGCCCCATAACTCTTACATCCAGGTTAATACAGCGCCACATACATCTTACATCCAGGGTAATACAGCGCCACATACATCTTACATCCAGGGTAATACAGCGCCCCATACATCTTACATCCAGGGTAATACAGCGACTCATACATCTTACATCCAGGGTAATACAGCGCCCCATCCCTCTTACATCCAGGGTAATACAGCACCTCATACCTCTTACATCCAGGGTAATACAGCGCCCCATACATCTTACATCCAGGGTAATACAGCGCCCCATACCTCTTACATCCAGGGTAATACAGCGCCCCATACCTCTTACATCCAGGGTAATACAGCGCCCAATACCTCTTACATCCAGGGTAATACAGCGCCTCATACCTCTTACATCCAGGGTAATACAGTGCCCCATACCTCTTACATCCAGGGTAATACAGCGCCACATACCTCTTACATCCAGGGTAATACAGCGCCTCATACCTCTTACATCCAGGGTAATACAGCGCCCCATACCTCTTACATCCATGGTAATACAGCACCTCATACCTCTTACATCCAGGGTAATACAGGGACTCATAAATCTTACATCCAGGGAATACAGCGCCCCATACATCTTACATACAGGGTAATACAGCGCCCCATACCTCTTACATCCAGTGTAATACAGCACCCCATACCTCTTACATCCAGGGTAATACAGCGCACCAGGGGCGTAGCTAGAAATGACTGGGCCCCACAGCAAATTTTTGTATTGGGCCCCACCACCCACGCGTTTCGCTCCCCTCTATAATGTGCCAGCCATATAGCCACCCTATAATGTGCCAGTAGTCAGCCATATAGCCCCCAGCCCCCTATAATGTGCCAGTAGCCAGCCATATAACCCCCTATAATGTGCCAGTAGCCAGCCATATAACCCCCTATAATGTGCCAGTAGTCAGCCATATAACCCCTCCTATAATGTGCCAGTAGTCAGCCATATAAACCCACCCTATAATGTGCCAGTAGCCAGCCATATAGTACCAGATGCCCCCATAGTGCTCCTCTCCCCATAGTGCCCCCTATAATGTGCCAATATCAAGTGCCTCTGTCTTCCCCCATCCCAATATCATAGTGCCATCCTCTCCCCCTGCCCCCTAATGTGTGTGCCAATATAAAGTGCCTATCTCTCCCCCCCCCCCCCCATTTGCCAATATCATAGTGCCAATAGCCCCCTCCTCCCCTGTGGCAGTAAAGTAAAAGTCCAGTATTTAAAAAAAAAAAAAAAAAAACAACGCATATACTTACCTCCATTTGTGAGGGGAATCGAACCTGTGACCATTAGGATGAAAGGCAAGACACATAACCACAAGACCATATGAGCTGCATAGCCAGGTAGCTAAAAAAAAAAAAAAAAAATATGACCTCTAGATAAGGAGAACTTTGATAGTGTATCCATACACATTACAGCTGCCCCAACACACCAAGCTCTGCTACATCCATATACAATGTGCTGGTGCAGCTGTAATGTGTATGGATACACTATCAAAGTTCTCCACATCTAGAGGTCTTATTTTTTTATTTTTTTTTTAGCTATCTGGCTATTCAGCTCATATAGCTTTGTGGATAAGTGTCTTGTCTTTGAACCTAATGGTTGCAGGTTTGATCCCCAGGGTAAGCTTTTCTGAAAGAAAGAAAAAATAAGTTTTAAATAGACAAGGGCGAGAGGACACGTGCTGATTACCCAGGGGAGGGAGGAGAGGAGTTGAGGACAACACGTGCTTGCCGGGCCCCCTGTAAGCCCGGGCCCCGAAGCAGCTGCTTCCCTGCTTCCCGGTAGTTACGCCCTGCAGCGCACCATACTTCTTACATATAGGGTAATAAAGCGCCACATACATCTTACATCCAGGGTAATACAGTGCCCCATACCTCTTACATCCATGATAATATAGCGCCCCATAACTCTGAAATACAGGGTAATACAGCGCCACATACCTCTTACATACAGGGTAATACAGCGCCCCTTACCTCTTACATCCATGATAATATAGCGCCCCATAACTCTGAAATACAGGGTAATACAGCGCCCCTTACCTCTTACATCCACAAACTAACCTATACCAGAAAGAGACAGCCATTAATAGCCTATTACAAGCTGCCTCAGCACACCCTAAACGACTGATATCAAGTATTCCGGTTGGATAATTTCTACGTATTCGCCGGATCTGCTCAAAAGATTCGGACTTTCAAGCTCAAGCGGGGGATCTAAAGGAGAGATTCAGACGCAGGGGATATCGGGAACACTATATTACACAAGGCTATAAGAGAGCTTTGAATACGAGACGTAACCAATTACTGTATGGACCCACTAAATTGCAGTCCGGAAAAGACAAAGAACAGATACGATTTATCACCACTTACTCAGACGGACATCAGGGGGTTAAAAAAGTATTGGCCAAATATTGGAATGTACTATATATGGACCCCCTGTTACAAAAATTTCTATCGAGTACACCACGCATAACTTTTAAAAGAAATAAGAATCTTAAGGACCTACTCACCAAAAGTCACTACGCTGGAGCAAAACCAGAGAGGGCATTCGGTTCTAGAGGTCCGAGATGGGGCTGCCGCCCTTGTGGTGGCTGTGTGGCATGCCCCAATGTTGTGCGGACTGAGACTTTTTCGGACTCCTGTAGAAGAAAACAATACAAGATCACACACTCAATTACATGTCAGACATCAGGTGTCATCTACATAGCAAGTTGCCCATGCGGCCTGCAGTACGTGGGCCTGACTAGTAGAGAGATGAGAAGACGCATAAGAGAACACGTCCTTGGTGTACAGGCAGCCAGGGAAATATTGGACTCTTCAACATTGAAAACTATCCCAAGGCACTTTAAAGAGCACCACAACTGCGAAGGTCACCTGCTAAAGGTAAGGGGAATTGATCGGGTGTTGTTTGACCAAAGAGGGGGCAATTGGAAGCGCCTCCTAGCACAACGGGAGGCTAAGTGGATATTTACACTTAATACGATATCCCCCCCATGGTCTTAATGAGGAGTTGAGTTATATTCCTTTTTTTGTGATCTAATTTTGCTAAGAGCCAAACAAGAATTTTCTTCTCTTTGCTCTATTTTATTAATTTTTTAGCTGTTATATTTGGACTCTAACAAATTTGTTTGTCTTTCCCTTACTTGTTAGCTGGTCATCCTTTGCCTGACGATGGGTACTATAGGTGGCCTACAACAGTTTCGTTGAGTGGCAATACATCATACATCCTGGCCTGAGCCAAGAATGAGAGCAAAAGAATGAGATTATTAACCATATATCATTGGACATGGACATTTTTATGAACATTTGTTGAATCAAATATGACAATGGAATATGATATACATAGAATCATGTGCACTTTAGGAGCGTTTTTATACGCTAATTTTATCATTATGTTCACCAATCATGTGTTAATAACTGATGTTCACTAATCATGTTTCAATAATTCATTATTAAAAACTTTTAATTTCTTTTAAAAAACTTTTTTATATGGTTTAAAAATATGATTATGCACAATGTACTTTATTATGCACTGCATGGCACTTTTGCACTTTTTCTTTGGGTGGCACTTTCACTTTTTACACTCCTAATTGGTTCACGTGTCTTATACATAATTATTATTATTATTGTTGTTTTTTACACTCTTTCCTTATTAACATTTGTTATTGATAAGGAAAAATATATAATGACATGACACGAGCGATATACGTATCGATTTTTCCCATTGACTTTTTGTATATATATAGTAACCTGCTTTCGTGCGTATACATATATGAGTGTGGTCTAGAAGGACCATTAATTTGATGCAAGCCATGTCATTACGCTTTGCAGAACTGCTTCGTCCAGGTATTACAGGCAGTGGGGTGGTGTGGTGCGCTCCACACTGGAACGCAGACGCATCACTTCCGGGATGTCACTTCCGGTTGGCGGCGCGTGCGTTCCATGGTGGAGCGCACGCATCACTTCCTGCCAAGAACTGACGCCACCGTGGAATCACCAACGGGTGTGTTAGTTAGTTTAATCTATGCATGGCTATATAAGGTTAGGAGCGGGGGAATGGAGATATACATGATCCCTTGAGAAAGCCAGGAGGGCGAAACGAGCATCGGGACACAGGCAGTGTTGCGTTAAGTGTGATATCAGGTATGCTTTACATGGGTTGTTGTCTGTTACAATACTACTACTGTTGTTGTGTAGCCACTGGCACTTGCCTGGGCTTTTTTTAGATACATGGTATATGTCTCAACAGAGTATGCTTACACAGACTCTAGTACTTCATGCATGCTGCTATTGACTTTTACTATTTTACCCTGCTATCACACCACGCTAGATAATCACCCCCGTGAGGGTCTGTTACCCTTCCTGTCTTGTACCACCAACCATATATAAACACATTTTTTATATTGTATGGATTGTTTGATCTTTTTATACATGATATATAATAAAGATGTTTACTTTTTGATACAACCCGGTATTGCTGTTTTGTGTATCTCTTACATCCAGGGTAATACAGCGCCCCATAACTCTTACATCCAGGGTAATACAGTGCCCCATACCTCTTACATCCAGGGTAATACAGCGCCCCGTACCTCTTACATCCAAGGTAATACAGCGCCCCGTACCTCTTACATCCAGTGTAATACAGCGCCCCATACCTCTTACATCCATGGTAATACAGCGCCACATACCTCTTACATCCATGGTAATACAGCGCCCCATACATCTTACATCCAGGGTATTACAGCGCCCCATAAATCTTACATCCAGGGAAAGACAGTGCCCCATACCTCTTACATTCAGGGTAATACAGCGCCCCATAACTCTTACATCCAGGGAAAGACAGCGCCCCATACCTCTTACATCCAGTGTAATACAGCACCCCATACCTCTTACATCCATGGTAATACAGCGCCACATACCTCTTACATCCAAGGTAATACATCGCCCCATACCTCTTACATCCAGGGTAATACAGCGCCCCATACCTCTTACATCCATGGTAATAAAGCACCCCATAACTCTTACATCCAGGGTAATACAGCGCCCCATACCTCTTACATCCATGGTAATACAGAGCACCATAACTCTTACATCCATGGTAATACAGAGCCCCATAACTCTTACATCCAGGGTAATACAGAGCCCCATACCTCTTACATCCAGGGTAATACAGCGCCCCATACCTCTTACATCAAGGGTATTACAGCGCCCCATACCTCTTACATACAGGGTAAGACAGCGCCACATACCTCTTACATCCAAGGTAATACACCGCCCCATACCTCTTACATCCAGGGTAATACAGAGCCCCATAACTCTTACATCCAGGGAAAGACAGGGCCCCATACCTCTTACATTCAGGGTAATACAGCGCCCCATAACTCTTACATCCAGGGAAAGAGAGCGCCCCATACCTCTTACATCCAGTGTAATACAGCACCCCATACCTCTTACATCCAGGGTAATACAGCGCCACATAAATCTTACATACAGGGTAATACAGCGCCCCATACCTCTAACATCCAGGGTAATACAGTGCCCCATAACTCTTACATCCAGGGTAATACAGCGCACCATACCTCTTACATCCAGGGTAATACAGCGCCCCATACCTCTTACATCCAGTGTAATACAGCACCCCATAAATCTTACATCAAGGGTAATACAGCGCCCCATACCTCTAACATCCAGGGTAATACAGCGCCCCATACCTCTTACATCCATGGTAATACAGAGCACCATAACTCTAACATCCAGGGTAATACAGAGCCCCATAACTCTTACATCCAGGGTAATACAGAGCCCCATACCTCTTACATCCAGGGTAATACAGCGCCCCATACCTCTTACATCAAGGGTATTACAGCGCCCCATACCTCTTACATCCAGGGTAATACACCGCCTCATACCTCTTACATCCAGGGTAATACATCGCCCCATACCTCTTACATCCAGGGTAATACAGCGCCCCATACCTCTTACATCCATGGTAATAAAGCACCCCATAACTCTTACATCCAGGGTAATACAGCGCCCCATACCTCTTACATCCATGGTAATACAGCGCCCCATACCTCTTACATACACGGTAATACTGCGCCCCATACCTCTTACATCCAGGGTAATACAGAGCCCCATAACTCTTACATCCAGGGTAATACAGAGCCCCATACCTCTTACATCCAGGGTAATACAGCGCCCCATACCTCTTACATCAAGGGTATTACAGCGCCCCATACCTCTTACATACAGGGTAAGACAGCGCCACATACCTCTTACATACAGGGTAATACACCGCCTCATACCTCTTACATCCAGGGTAATACAGAGCCCCATAACTCTTACATCCAGGGTAATACAGTGCCCCATACCTCTTACATCCAGGGTAATACAGTGCTCCATACATCTTACATCCAAGGTAATACAGCGCCCCATACCTCTTACATCCAGGGTAATACAGCGCCCCATAAATCTTACATCCAGGGAAAGACAGTGCCCCATACCTCTTACATTCAGGGTAATACAGCGCCCCATAACTCTTACATCCAGGGAAAGACAGCGCCCCATACCTCTTACATCCAGGGTAATACAGCGCCCCATACCTCTTACATCCAGGGTAATACAGCGCCACATAAATCTTACATACAGGGTAATACAGCGCCCCATACCTCTAACATCCAGGGTAATACAGTGCCCCATAACTCTTACATCCAGGGTAATACAGCGCCCCATACCTCTTACATCCAGGGTAATACAGCGCCCCATACCTCTTACATCCAGTGTAATACAGCACCCCATAAATCTTACATCAAGGGTAATACAGCGCCCCATACCTCTAACATCCAGGGTAATACAGCGCCCCATAACTCTTACATCCAGGGTAATACAGCGCCCCATACCTCTAACATCCAGGGTAATACAGAGCCCCATAACTCTTACATCCAGGGTAATACAGAGCCCCATACCTCTTACATCCAGGGTAATACAGCGCCCCATACCTCTTACATCAAGGGTAATACAGCGCCCCATACCTCTTACATCCAGGGTAATACACCGCCTCATACCTCTTACATACAGGGTAATACAGAGCCCCATAACTCTTACATCCAGGGTAATACAGTGCCCCATACCTCTTACATCCAGGGTAATACAGCGCCCCGTACATCTTACATCCAAGGTAATACAGCGCCCCGTACCTCTTACATCCAGGGTAATACAGCGCCCCATAAATCTTACATCCAGGGAAAGACAGTGCCCCATACCTCTTACATTCAGGGTAATACAGCGCCCCATAACTCTTACATCCAGGGAAAGACAGCTCCCCATACCTCTTACATCCAGTGTAATACAGCACCCATACCTCTTACATCCATGGTAATACAGCGCCACATACCTCTTACATCCAAGGTAATACATCGCCCCATACCTCTTACATCCAGGGTATTACAGCGCCCCATACCTCTTACATCCAGGGTAACACAGCGCCCCATAACTCTTACATCCAGGGTAATTCAGCACCCCATAAATCTTACATCAAGGGTAATACAGCGCCCCATAACTCTAACATCCAGGGTAATACAGCGCCCCATAACTCTTACATCAAGGGTAATACAGCGCCCCATACCTCTTACATCCATGGTAATACAGAGCCCCATAACTCTTACATCCAGGGTAATACAGAGCCCCATACCTCTTACATCCAGGGTAATACAGCGCCCCATACCTCTTAAATCAAGGGTACAGCCCCTACATACAGGGTAAGACAGCGCCACATACCTCTTACATACAGGGTAATACACCGCCTCATACCTCTTACATCCAGGGTAATACAGAGCCCCATAACTCTTACATCCATGATAATAAAGCACCCCATACCTCTTACATCCAGGGTAATACAGTGCTCCATACATCTTACATCCAAGGTAATACAGCGCCCCGTACCTCTTACATCCAGGGTAATACAGCGCCCCATAAATCTTACATCCAGGGAAAGACAGTGCCCCATACCTCTTACATTCAGGGTAATACAGCGCCCCATAACTCTTACATCCAGGGAAAGACAGCGCCCCATACCTCTTACATCCAGTGTAATACAGCACCCCATACCTCTTACATCCAGGGTAATACAGCACCCCATAAATCTTACATCAAGGGTAATACAGCGCCCCATACCTCTAACATCCAGGGTAATACAGTGCCCCATAACTCTTACATCCAGGGTAATACAGCGCCCCATACCTCTTACATCCAGGGTAATACAACGCCCCATACCTCTAACATCCAGGGTAATACAGCGCCCCATAAATCTTACATCAAGGGTAATACAGCGCCCCATACCTCTAACATCCAGGGTAATACAGCGCCCCATACCTCTTACATCCATGGTAATACAGCGCCCCATACCTCTAACATCCAGGGTAATACAGCGCCCCATACCTCTTACATCCAGGGTAATACAGCGCCCCATACCTCTTACATCCAGGGTAATACAGCGCCCCATACCTCTTAATCAAGGGTATTACAGCGCCCCATACCTCTTACATCCAGGGTAATACACCGCCTCATACCTCTTACATCCAGGGTAATACAGAGCCCCATAACTCTTACATCCAGGGTAATACAGTGCCCCATACCTCTTACATCCAGGGTAATACAGTGCTCCATACATCTTACATCCAAGGTAATACAGCGCCCCGTACCTCTTACATCCAGGGTAATACAGCGCCCCATAAATCTTACATCCAGGGAAAGACAGTGCCCCATACCTCTTACATTCAGGGAAATACAGCGCCCCATAACTCTTACATCCAGGGAAAGACAGCGCCCCATACCTCTTACATCCAGTGTAATACAGCACCCCATACCTCTTACATCCATGGTAATACAGCGCCACATACCTCTTACATCCAAGGTAATACATCTCCCCATACCTCTTACATCCAGGGTATTACAGCGCCCCATACCTCTTACATCCAGGGTAACACAGCGCCCCATAACTCTTACATCCAGGGTAATTCAGCACCCCATAAATCTTACATCAAGGGTAATACAGCGCCACATACCTCTTACATCCAGGGTAATACAGCACCCCATAAATCTTACATCAAGGGTAATACAGCGCCTCACACCTCTTACATCCAGGGTAATACAGCGCCTCATACCTCTTACATCCAGGGTAATACAGCGCCCCATACCTCTTACATCTAGGGTAATACAGCGCCCCATAACTCTTACATCCAGGGTAATACAGCGCCCCATACCTCTTACATCCAGGGTAATACAGCGCCCCATAACTCTTACATCCAGGGTAATACAGCGCCCCATACCTCTTACATCCAGTGTAATACAGCACCCCATAAATCTTACATCCAGGGTAATACAGCGCCCCATACCTCTTACATCCAGGGTAATACAGCGCCCCATAACTCTTACATCCAGGGTAATACAGCGCCCCATACCTCTAACATCCAGGGTAATACAGCGCCCCATAACTCTTACATCCAGGGTAATACAGCGCCCCATACCTCTTACATCCAGGGTAATACAGCGCCCCATACCTCTTACATCAAGGGTATTACAGCGCCCCATACTTCTTACATACAGGGTAATACAGAGCCCCATAACTCTTACATCCAGGGTAATACAGTGCTCCATACATCTTACATCCAGGGTAATACAGCGCCCCATACCTCTTACATACAGGGTAATACAGAGCCCCATAACTCTTACATCCAGGGTAATACAGTGCCCCATAACTCTTACATCCAGGGTAATACAGTGCTCCATACATCTAACATTCAAGGTAATACAGCGCCCCATAAATCTTACATCCAGGGTAATACAGTGCTCCATACCTCTTACATCCAAGGTAATACAGCGCCCCGTACCTCTTACATCCAGGGTAATACAGCGCCCCATAAATCTTACATCCAGGGAAAGACAGCGCCCCATAAATCTTACATCCAGTGTAATACAGCGCCCCATAACTCTTACATCCATGGTAATACAGCGCCTCATACCTCTTACATCCAGGGTAATACAGCACCCCATACCTCTTACATACAGGGTAATACAGCGCCCCATACCTCTTACATCCATGGTAATACAGCACCCCATACCTCTTACATACAGGGTAATACAGCGCCCCATAACTCTTACATCCAGGGAAAGACAGCGCCCCATACCTCTTACATCCAGTGTAATACAGCACCCCATACCTCTTACATCCATGGTAATATAGCACCCCATACCTCTTACATCCAAGGTAATACATCGCCCCATACCTCTTACATCCAGGGTATTACAGCGCCCCATACCTCTTACATCCAGGGTAACACAGCGCCCCAAAACTCTTACATCAAGGGTAATACAGCGCCCCATACCTCTAACATCCAGGGAAATACAGCGCCCCATACCTCTTACATCCAGGGTAATACAGTGCCTCATAACTCTTACATCCAGGGTAATACAGAGCCCCATACCTCTTACATCCAGGGTAATACAGCGCCCCATACCTCTTACATCCAGGGTAATACAGTGCCTCATAACTCTTACATCCAGGGTAATACAGAGCCCCATACATCTTACATCCAGGTTATTACAGCACCCCATACCTCTTACATACAGGGTAAGACAGCCCCCTTAACTCTTACATACAGGGTAATACAGCGCCCCATAAATCTTACAAACAGGGTAATACACCGCCTCATACCTCTTACATCCAGGGTAATACAGAGCCCCATAACTCTTACATCCAGGGTAATACAGTGCCCCATACCTCTTACATCCAGGGTAATACAGTGCTCCATAACTCTTACATCCAGGGTAATACAGCGCCCCATAAATCTTACATCCAGGGTAATACAGTGCTCCATACCTCTTACATCCAGGGTAATACAGCGCCCCATAAATCTTACATCCAGGGAAAGACAGTGCCCCATACCTCTTACATACAGGGTAATACAGCGCCCCATACCTCTTACATCCATGGTAATACAGCACCCCATACCTCTTACATACAGGGTAATACAGAGCCCCATAACTCTTACATCCAGGGTAATACAGTGCCCCATAACTCTTACATCCAGGGTAATACAGTGCTCCATACATCTAACATTCAAGGTAATACAGCGCCCCATAAATCTTACATCCATGGTAATACAGTGCCCCATACCTCTTACATCCAGGGTAATACAGTGCTCCATACATCTTACATCCAAGGTAATACAGCGCCCCGTACCTCTTACATCCAGGGTAATACAGCGTCCCATAAATCTTACATCCAGGGAAAGACAGCGCCCCATAAATCTTACATCCAGTGTAATACAGCGCCCCATAACTCTTACATCCATGGTAATACAGCGCCTCATACCTCTTACATCCAGGGTAATACAGCACCCCATACCTCTTACATACAGGGTAATACAGCGCCCCATACCTCTTAAATCCATGGTAATACAGCACCCCATACCTCTTACATACAGGGTAATACAGCGCCCCATACCTCTTACATTCAGGGTAATACAGCGCCCCATAACTCTTACATCCAGGGAAAGACAGCGCCCCATACCTCTTACATCCAGTGTAATACAGCACCCCATATCTCTTACATCCATTGTAATATAGCACCCCATACCTCTTACATCCAAGGTAATACATCGCCCCATACCTCTTACATCCAGGGTATTACAGCGCCCCATACCTCTTACATCCAGGGTAACACAGCGCCCCAAAACTCTTACATCAAGGGTAATACAGCGCCCCATACCTCTAACATCCAGGGAAATACAGCGCCCCATACCTCTTACATCCAGGGTAAAACAGTGCCTCATAACTCTTACATCCAGGGTAATACAGAGCCCCATACCTCTTACATCCAGGGTAATACAGCGCCCCATACCTCTTACATCCAGGGTAATACAGAGCCCCATACCTCTTACATACAGGGTAAGACAGCCCCCCTTAACTCTTACATACAGGGTAATACAGCGCCCCATAAATCTTACATACAGGGTAATACACCGCCTCATACCTCTTACATCCAGGGTAATACAGAGCCCCATAACTCTTACATCCAGGGTAATACAGTGCCCCATACATCTTACATCCAGGGTAATACAGTGCTCCATACATCTTACATCCAAGGTAATACAGCGCCCCATACCTCTTACATCCAGGGTAATACAGCGCCCCATAAATCTTACATCCAAGGAAAGACAGTGCCCCATACCTCTTACATTCAGGGTAATACAGCGCCCCATAACTCTTACATCCAGGGAAAGACAGCGCCCCATACCTCTTACATCCAGTGTAATACAGCACCCCATACCTCTTACATCCAGGGTAATACAGCGCCACATAAATCTTACATACAGGGTAATACAGAGCCCCATAACTCTTACATCCAGGGTAATACAGTGCCCCATAACTCTTACATCCAGGGTAATACAGCGCCCCATACCTCTTACATCCAGGGTAATACAGCGCCCCATACCTCTTACATCCAGTGTAATACAGCACCCCATAAATCTTACATCCAGGGTAATACAGCGCCCCATACCTCTAACATCCAGGGTAATACAGCGCCCCATAACTCTTACATCCAGGGTAATACAGCGCCCCATACCTCTAACATCCAGGGTAATACAGAGCTCCATAACTCTTACATCCAGGCTAATACAGAGCCCCATACCTCTTACATCCAGGGTAATACAGCGCCCCATACCTCTTACATCAAGGGTAATACAGCGCCCCATACCTCTTACATCCAGGGTAATACACCGCCTCATACCTCTTACATCCAGGGTAATACAGAGCCCCATAACTCTTACATCCAGGGTAATACAGTGCCCCATACCTCTTACATCCAGGGTAATACAGAGCCCCATACCTCTTACATCCAAGGTAATACAGCGCCCCGTACCTCTTACATCCAGGGTAATACAGCGCCCCATAAATCTTACATCCAGGGAAAGACAGTGCCCCATACCTCTTACATTCAGGGTAATACAGCGCCCCATACCTCTTACATCCAGTGTAATACAGCACCCCATACCTCTTACATCCATGGTAATACAGCGCCACATACCTCTTACATCCAAGGTAATACATCGCCCCATACCTCTTACATCCAGGGTATTACAGCGCCCCATACCTCTTACATCCAGGGTAACACAGCGCCCCATAACTCTTACATCCAGGGTAATTCAGCACCCCATAAATCTTACATCAAGGGTAATACAGCGCCCCATACCTCTAACATCCAGGGTAATACAGCGCCCCATAACTCTTACATCCAGGGTAATACAGCGCCCCATAAATCTTACATCAAGGGTAATACAGCGCCCCATACCTCTTACATCCAGGGTAATACAGAGCCCCATACCTCTTACATCCAGGGTAATACAGCGCCCCATACCTCTTAAATCAAGGGTATTACAGCGCCCCATACCTCTTACATACAGGGTAAGACAGCGCCACATACCTCTTACATACAGGGTAATACACCGCCTCATAGCTCTTACATCCAGGGTAATACAGAGCCCCATAACTCTTACATCCATGATAATAAAGCACCCCATACCTCTTACATCCAGGGTAATACAGTGCTCCATACATCTTACATCCAAGGTAATACAGCGCCCCGTACCTCTTACATCCAGGGTAATACAGCGCCCCATAAATCTTACATCCAGGAAAAGACAGTGCCCCATACCTCTTACATTCAGGGTAATACAGCGCCCCATAACTCTTACATCCAGGGAAAGACAGCGCCCCATACCTCTTACATCCAGTGTAATACAGCACCCCATACCTCTTACATCCAGGGTAATACAGCACCCCATAAATCTTACATCAAGGGTAATACAGCGCCCCATACCTCTAACATCCAGGGTAATACAGTGCCCCATACCTCTTACATCCAGGGTAATACAGCGCCCCATACCTCTTACATCCAGGGTAATACAGCGCCCCATACCTCTTACATCCAGGGTAATACAACGCCCCATACCTCTAACATCCAGGGTAATACAGCGCCCCATAAATCTTACATCAAGGGTAATACAGCGCCCCATACCTCTAACATCCAGGGTAATACAGCGCCCCATACCTCTTACATCCATGGTAATACAGCGCCCCATACCTCTAACATCCAGGGTAATACAGCGCCCCATACCTCTTACATCCAGGGTAATACAGCGCCCCATACCTCTTACATCCAGGGTAATACAGCGCCCCATACCTCTTACATCAAGGGTATTACAGCGCCCCATACCTCTTACATCCAGGGTAATACACCGCCTCATACCTCTTACATCCAGGGTAATACAGAGCCCCATAACTCTTACATCCAGGGTAATACAGTGCCCCATACCTCTTACATCCAGGGTAATACAGTGCTCCATACATCTTATATCCAAGGTAATACAGCGCCCCGTACCTCTTACATCCAGGGTAATACAGCGCCCCATAAATCTTACATCCAGGGAAAGACAGTGCCCCATACCTCTTACATTCAGGGAAATACAGCGCCCCATAACTCTTACATCCAGGGTAATACAGCGCCCCATAACTCTTACATCCAGGGTAATACAGCGCCCCTTACCTCTTACATCCAGGGTAATACAGCGCCCCATACCTCTTACATCCAGGGTAATACAGCACCCCATACCTCTTACATCCAGGGTAATACAGCGCCCCATACCTCTTACATCCAGGGTAATACAGCGCCCCATAACTCTTACATCCAGGGTAATACAGCGCCCCATACCTCTTACATCCAGGGTAATACAGCGCCCCATAACTCTTACATCCAGGGTAATACAGCGCCTCATACCTCTTACATCCAGGGTAATACAGCGCCCCATACCTCTTACATCCAGGGTAATACAGCGCCCCATACCTCTTACATCCAGGGTAATACAGCGCCCCATAACTCTTACATCCAGGGTAATACAGCGCCCATACCTCTTACATCCAGGGTAATACAGCGCCCCATAACTCTTACATCCAGGGTAATACAGCGCCCCATACCTCTTACATCCAGGGTAATACAGCGCCCCATAACTCTTACATCCAGGGTAATACAGCGCCCCATACCTCTTACATCCAGGGTAATACAGCGCCCCATAACTCTTACATCCAGGGTAATACAGCGCCCCATACCTCTAACATCCAGGGTAATACAGAGCCCCATAACTCTTACATCCAGGGTAATACAGAGCCCCATACCTCTTACATCCAGGGTAATACAGCGCCCCATACCTCTTACATCACAGGGTAATACAGCGCCCCATACCTCTTACATACAGGGTAATACAGCGCCCCATAACTCTTACATCCAGGGTAATACAGCGCCCCATACCTCTTACATCCAGGGTAATACAGCGCCCCATACCTCTTACATCCAGGGTAATACAGCGCCCCATACCTCTTACATCCAGGGTAATACAGTGCCCCATACCTCTTACATCCAGGGTAATACAGCGCCCCATACCTCTTACATCCAGGGTAATACAGCGCCCCATACCTCTTACATCCAGGGTAATACAGCGCCCCATACCTCTTACATCCAGGGTAATACAGCGCCCCATACCTCTTACATCCAGGGTAATACAGCGCCCCATACCTCTTACATCCAGGGTAATACAGCGCCCCATACCTCTTACATCCAGGGTAATACAGCGCCCCATAAATCTTACATCCAGGGTAATACAGCGCCCCATACCTCTTACATCCAGGGTAATACAGCGCCCCATAACTCTTACATCCAGGGTAATACAGCGCCCCATACCTCTTACATCCAGGGTAATACAGCACCCCATACCTCTTACATCCAGGGTAATACAGCGCCTCATACCTCTTACATCCAGGGTAATACAGCGCCCCATACCTCTTACATCCAGGGTAATACAGCGCCCATACCTCTTACATCCAGGGTAATACAGCGCCCCATACCTCTTACATCCAGGGTAATACAGCACCCCATACCTCTTACATCCAGGGTAATACAGCGCCCCATACCTCTTACATCCAGGGTAATACAGCGCCCCATACCTCTTACATCCAGGGTAATACAGCGCCCCATAAATCTTACATCAAGGGTAATACAGCGCCCCATACCTCTAACATCCAGGGTAATACAGCGCCCCATACCTCTTACATCCAGGGTAATACAGCGCCCCATAACTCTTACATCCAGGGTAATACAGCGCCCCATACCTCTTACATCCATGGTAATACAGAGCCCCATAACTCTTACATCCAGGGTAATACAGAGCCCCATACCTCTTACATCCAGGGTAATACAGCGCCCCATACCTCTTACATCAAGGGTATTACAGCGCCCCATACCTCTTACATACAGGGTAAGACAGCGCCACATACCTCTTACATACAGGGTAATACACCGCCTCATACCTCTTACATCCAGGGTAATACAGAGCCCCATAACTCTTACATCCAGGGTAATACAGTGCCCCATACCTCTTACATCCAGGGTAATACAGTGCTCCATACATCTTACATCCAGGGTAATACAGCGCCCCATACCTCTTACATCCAGGGTAATACAGCGCCCCATAAATCTTACATCCAGGGAAAGACAGTGCCCCATACCTCTTACATTCAGGGTAATACAGCGCCCCATAACTCTTACATCCAGGGAAAGACAGCGCCCCATACCTCTTACATCCAGTGTAATACAGCACCCCATACCTCTTACATCCAGGGTAATACAGCGCCCCATAACTCTTACATCCAGGGTAATACAGCGCCCCATACCTCTTACATCCAGGGTAATACAGTGCCCCATACCTCTTACATCCAGGGTAATACAGCGCCCCATACCTCTTACATCCAGGGTAATACAGCGCCCCATACCTCTTACATCCAGGGTAATACAGCGCCCCATACCTCTTACATCCAGGGTAATACAGCGCCCCATAACTCTTACATCCAGGGTAATACAGCGCCCCATACCTCTTACATCCAGGGTAATACAGCGCCCCATAACTCTTACATCCAGGGTAATACAGCGCCCCATACCTCTTACATCCAGGGTAATACAGCGCCCCATACCTCTTACATCCAGGGTAATACAGCGCCCCATACCTCTTACATCCAGGGTAATACAGCGCCCCATACCTCTTACATCCAGGGTAATACAGCGCCCCATACCTCTTACATCCAGGGTAATACAGCGCCCCATAACTCTTACATCCAGGGTAATACAGCGCCCCATACCTCTTACATCCAGGGTAATACAGCGCCCCATACACTCTTACATCCAGGGTAATACAGCGCCCCATACCTCTTACATCCAGGGTAATACAGCGCCCCATACCTCTTACATCCAGGGTAATACAGCGCCCCATACCTCTTACATCCAGGGTAATACAGCGCCCCATACCTCTTACATCCAGGGTAATACAGCGCCCCATAACTCTTACATCCAGGGTAATACAGCGCCCCATACCTCTTACATCCAGGGTAATACAGCGCCCCATACCTCTTACATCCAGGGTAATACAGCGCCCCATACCTCTTACATCCAGGGTAATACAGCGCCCCATAACTCTTACATCCAGGGTAATACAGTGCCCCATACATCTTACATCCAGGGTAATACAGCGCCCCATAACTCTTACATCCAGGGTAATACAGTGCCCCATACCTCTTACATCCAGGGTAATACAGTGCTCCATACATCTTACATCCAGGGTAATACAGCGCCCCATACCTCTTACATCCAGGGTAATACAGCGCCCCATAAATCTTACATCCAGGGAAAGACAGCGCCCCATACCTCTTACATCCAGGGTAATACAGCGCCCCATAACTCTTACATCCAGGGTAATACAGCGCCCCATACCTCTTACATCCAGGGTAATACAGCGCCCCATACCTCTTACATCCAGGGTAATACAGCGCCCCATACCTCTAACAGACAGGGAAATACAGCGCCCCATAACTCTTACATCCAGGGTAATACAGCGCCCCATACCTCTAACAGACAGGGAAATACAGCGCCCCATAACTCTTACATCCAGGGTAATACAGCGCCCCATACCTCTTACATCCAGTGTAATACAGCACCCCATACTTCTTACATCCATGGTAATACAGCACCCCATACCTCTTACATCCAAGGTAATACATCGCCCCATACCTCTTACTTCCAGTGTATTACAGCGCCCCATACCTCTTACATCCAGGGTAACACAGCGCCCCAAAACTCTTACATCAAGGGTAATACAGCGCCCCATACCTCTTACTTCCAGGGTATTACAGCGCCCCATACCTCTTACATCCAGGGTAACACAGCGCCCCAAAACTCTTACATCCAGGGTAATACAGCGCCCCATAACTCTTACATCAAGGGTAATACAGCGCCCCATACCTCTTACATCCAGGGTAATACAGCGCCCCATAACTCTTACATCCAGGGTAATACAGCGCCCCATACCTCTTACATCCAGTGTAATACAGCACCCCATACCTCTTACATACAGGGTAATACAGCGCCCCATACCTCTTACATCCAGGGTAATACAGCGCCCCATACCTCTTACATCCAGGGTAATACAGCGCCCCATAACTCTTACATCCAGGGTAATACAGCGCCCCATACCTCTTACATCCAGGGTAATACAGCGCCCCATAACTCTTACATCCAGGGTAATACAGCGCCCCATACCTCTTACATCCAGGGTAATACAGCGCCCCATACCTCTTACATCCAGGGTAATACAGCGCCCCATACCTCTTACATCCAGGGTAATACAGCGCCCCATAACTCTTACATCCAGGGTAATACAGCGCCCCATACCTCTTACATCCAGGGTAATACAGCGCCCCATACCTCTTACATCCAGGGTAATACAGCGCTCCATACATCTTACATCCAGGGTAATACAGCGCCCCATACCTCTTACATCCAGGGTAATACAGCGCCCCATAACTCTTACATCCAGGGTAAGACAGCGCCCCATACCTCTTACATCCAGGGTAATACAGCGCCCCATACCTCTTACATCCAGGGTAATACAGCGCCCCATACCTCTTACATCCAGGGTAATACAGCGCCCCATACCTCTTACATCCAGGGTAATACAGCGCCCCATACCTCTTACATCCAGGGTAATACAGCGCCCCATACCTCTTACATCCAGGGTAATACAGCGCCCCATACCTCTTACATCCAGGGTAATACAGCGCCCCATACCTCTTACATCCAGGGTAATACAGCGCCCCATAACTCTTACATCCAGGGTAATACAGCGCCCCATACCTCTTACATCCAGGGTAATACAGCGCCCCATACCTCTTACATCCAGGGTAATACAGCGCCCCATACCTCTTACATCCAGGGTAATACAGCGCCCCATACCTCTTACATCCAGGGTAATACAGCGCCCCATACCTCTTACATCCAGGGTAATACAGCGCCCCATACCTCTTACATCCAGGGTATTACAGCGCCCCATACCTCTTACATCCAGGGTAATACAGCGCCCCATACCTCTTACATCCAGGGTAATACAGCGCCCCATACCTCTTACATCCAGGGTAATACAGCGCCCCATAACTCTTACATCCAGGGTAATACAGCGCCCCATACCTCTTACATCCAGGGTAATACAGCGCCCCATACCTCTTACATCCAGGGTAATACAGCGCCCCATAACTCTTACATCCAGGGTAATACAGCGCCCCATACCTCTTACATCCAGGGTAATACAGCGCCCATAACTCTTACATCCAGGGTAATACAGCGCCCCATACCTCTTACATCCAGGGTAATACAGCGCCCCATACCTCTTACATCCAGGGTAATACAGCGCCCCATACCTCTTACATCCAGGGTAATACAGCGCCCCATAACTCTTACATCCAGGGTAATACAGCGCCCCATACCTCTTACATCCAGGGTAATACAGCGCCCCATACCTCTTACATCCAGGGTAATACAGCGCCCCATACCTCTTACATCCAGGGTAATACAGCGCCCCATACCTCTTACATCCAGGGTAATACAGCGCCCCATACCTCTTACATCCAGGGTAATACAGCGCCCCATACCTCTTACATCCAGGGTAAGACAGCGCCTCATACCTCTTACATCCAGTGTAATACAGCACCCCATACCTCTTACATCCATGGTAATACAGCACCCCATACCTCTTACATCCAGGGTAATACAGCGCCCCATACCTCTAACAGACAGGGAAATACAGCGCCCCATACCTCTCACATCCAGGGTAACACAGCGCCCCAAAACTCTTACATCAAGGGTAATACAGCGCCCCATACCTCTAACATCCAGGGAAATACAGCGCCCCATAACTCTTACATCCAGGGTAATACAGCGCCCCATACCTCTAACATCCAGGGTAATACAGCGCCCCATAACTCTTACATCCAGGGTAATACAGCGCCCCATACCTCTTACATCCAGTGTAATACAGCGCCCCATAAATCTTACATCAAGGGTAATACAGCGCCCCATACCTCTAACATCCAGGGTAATACAGCGCCCCATAACTCTTACATCCAGGGTAATACAGCGCCCGATACCTCTAACATCCAGGGTAATACAGAGCCCCATAACTCTTACATCCAGGGTAATACAGAGCCCCATACCTCTAACATACAGGGTAAGACAGCCCCCATACCTCTAACATCCAGGGTAATACAGCTCCCCATAACTCTTACATCCAGGGTAATACAGCGCCCCATACCTCTTACATCCAGTGTAATACAGCGCCCCATAAATCTTACATCAAGGGTAATACAGCGCCCCATACCTCTTACATACAGGGTAATACACCGCCTCATACCTCTTACATCCAGGGTAATACAGAGTCCCATACCTCTTACATCCAGGGTAATACAGCGCCCCATACCTCTTACATCCAGGGTAACACAGCACCCCAAAACTCTTACATCAAGGGTAATACAGCGCCCCATACCTCTAACATCCAGGGAAATACAGCGCCCCATAACTCTTACATCCAGGGTAATACAGCGCCCCATACCTCTAACATCCAGGGTAATACAGCGCCCCATAACTCTTACATCCAGGGTAATACAGCGCCCCATAAATCTTACATCCAGGGTAATACAGCGCCCGATACCTCTAACATCCAGGGTAATACAGCGCCCCATAACTCTTACATCCAGGGTAATACAGAGCCCCATACCTCTTACATCCAGGGTAATACAGCGCCCCATACCTCTTACATCCAGGGTAATACCGCGCCCCATACCTCTTACATACAGGGTAAGACAGCCCCCCATAACTCTTACATCCAGGGTAATACACCGCCTCATACCTCTTACATCCAGGGTAATACAGAGCCCCATACCTCTTACATCCAGGGTAATACCGCGCCCCATAACTCTTACATCTAGGGTAATACCGCGCCCCATAACTCTTACATCTAGGGTAATACAGCGCCCCATAACTCTTACATCCAGGGTAATACAGTGCCCCATACCTCTTACATCCAGGGAAATACAGCGCCCCATAACTTTTACATCCAGGGTAATACAGTGCCACATACATCTTACATCCAGGGTAATACAGCGCCCCATACCTCTTACATCCATCGTAATAAAGCACCTCATATCTCTTTCATCCAGAGTAATACAGCAGCTCATACCTCTTACATACAGGGTAATCCAGCGCCCCATACCTCTTACATCCAGGGTAATATAGCACCCTATACCTCTTACATCCATGGTAATACAGCGCCCCATAAATATTACATGCAGGGCGCTGTATTACCCTGGATGCCAGAAAGGTATAGAGTAACCTCTTCCCTGGATGGCTCTTGTGAGACGCTGGACCCTGGATGTCAGAAGGTATGAAGGCCTTTATTGCC